>JALBCR010000920.1:0-89665 GCA_030710515.1 Abscondita cerata | reverse complement strand
TAGACAAATTTTAGATAATTAGAAATAATATACATTAAAACAACAAATCCAAATTTAATAATCAATGATCAAACAAATTTTGACGATCTTACATTACATTAACAAACAGAATTTTCATGTCCTTAATATTAATTTAATTAACTCCAGATTCAGACATTTTACATACCGAGTTTATAGTTAAAAAAAAACCTTTTATTTACAAACAATTGCATGGAGAAAGGTAAATATTTCCTTTATATAATTATCACATGTGGTTTTCGTTGGGAGGACACAAAAACCATTAAGACGTTTTTTCAGTGCAACGTTTCGTGCAGCCGAATGTGCACTTCTTCAGGCCTTTAAAACAAATAAATGGTCCGCCACTTGAATAAGTGTAAAAAACACATAGATATTAAACAAACACAAAATAAATTAACAATTAAATGTAAATAAATATCTCTAATAAAATACACACTCTATACGTAGAAACGAACAAACATTCATGTATTTTTTACACTTATTCAAGTGGCGGACTATTTATTTATTTTAAAGGCTTAAAGAAGTGCACATTCGGCTGCACGAAACGTTGCCTGAAAAAACGTCTTAATGGTTTTTTGATGCCCCTCCTCAACGAAGAACAATCCAATTAGTGAAACCAATTTATGTTTTTCTAAATTTCCATTAAAACCAAATGTCATATTTAACGTTTGTATAAAAAAATATTTTTGTATTCTGAAGATGACTCACAATAATTTTTAGTTGAAACTATAGTCAATAAATAATAAATAAATAACTAATATTGGATTGCTTAAAGCGTAAATATTTTATACATAATATAATTAACATTATTAACAAATATATTAATAATTATTACTTAGTAATAACTTGAGACAAATGCAAATTAGAAAAATTTTCTTTCCTTCCATGCACACCAACTGAATGTTGAAGCAAAACGAGTCCGTTAAAAGTTTTTTAAATTGCCTTTCTTCATCTGTTTTGGCCTTGTTACAACACTGGCAATCTGATTTAAATACATATAATTAATTTTACAAATATTACATTGGAAAAAAATGCATTATCTCACATGTAAATAGAAACTGACTAAATTTATTGCATATAGAAATGGTTAGGTATATGTTGCTTATTATGTGCCGAAGAATTTTGACTCAATAACAACAAATTAATTCATTATTTCATCTTTTTAACTTGATAGAATGCAAGACACTTGCCGAAATAAAAACCGACTTTACACAATCTTTATCTAAAAACTTAATAAATTTAATAAAATTTTTACAACAGTCAAAAACCTTAATAAACTAAAAGTATACTAGGATCAGGCCGAAACAAAAATAAAGTTAAAGCATGTTAAAGCACCCAAATCAGAAAATATTAACCTTCCAAAGTCGCAAACTGCGGTTTACGCTAAGGTAAAATTGATGAAGCATTGTTTACACTCACAGAATAAAGTTATATAAATACATACTTTAAATACGTACTAAAACTACATTGTGTTTTTAAAGGTTTTTATTTATATTCATTCATGGTGAGAAATGGTAACAGACTTTTTTTAGGAGTTTACGCAAAGTTTTAGAGAACAATCGTATAAAAAATTCACTGGATATCCATTAGATGTCTTAAAACAACATGGATGTATGTTGATGTTGTAGATGTCTAATGAACATTTTTTTGATTTTTGATTATTATTTGATTGATAAATAAATTATTTAGAACGGATTTTTTTTTTCGATCTTTGACCGAAACTTGTACTTGCAAAAGGCATGTTGACCTTCTTTTATACGTTTCTTGACTATTTCAATAAACAACATGCTTACATCAAGTACACTATGAAACTTGTAGCAAATGACTATCTTCCATTTCTTGACATACTGGTCACCCGGAAACCCAACGACGATTTAAATCATTTGGTGTATCGCAAACCCATTAATATTGACAGATACTTACATGCTTCTTCCCACTAACATTCCGCCCAAGAAATGTCTGTTGTTGAATCTCTAGTATTTTAAGCATTTACTATATATAAACCAGACAATCTGAATTTGGAGATGCGTCTTCTAACTAATACTCTTAATGCAAATAAATGTATTTTACCACTTCAGAAAGAATTTCAGCCTTTCTACCTTATACTCAATCTTTTCATGGCGTATTCCTTGTTTATATGGTTTAGTGTACTATGTGAAACTGGTCGCTTTATTAGTTACGTATTTTGGAACATGATCGTTGGGTTAGGTTAAATCACGGTTCCAAATATGCCATGACTATGTATCAATTCGATACTTCGATTTTGATAATTCCAGCTTTAATTATCTGATCTTCTATCTCTTTCAATAGAAAAATCAGAGAGACTATAGAAATTCTTAAGCATTACAACAACTTTTTTCAGTCTAGAATCTGATTTGGTTGACAAGTTTCGTAGCCTATCTTAAACTATCGGTTGTTAGTGTGAAGTTTGTCGTCTTGATGAAGACGATAAGTGCTCAATCGTTGGCAACTACAGTTACCATTTCAATAATGTCCAATTCCGGAAGACGTTTTTTGTTTTAACAATGAGTCAATTACTAAACATTTACGCAAATTTTTCTGTAAAGTTCAATAAAACAACAATTACACACTAAGGTCAAATATTAAAAATTAAAATATAAATAAAATACACGTTTTACATACAACAAAGAAAAAAATGTGTACTATATATTAAAAGTTTGGTATTAAATAATTTATAAAATAAATAAATACTCACAAATAATTTGCATTTTTACACGACAACCATTATAAAATAAAAAATTAAAACTTTCTTTTATATTAAATGCCATTTATAAATAAATTATAAAACGTCATAACGTAGTACTTTCATATTTCTAAATTTCACAATAATATACTTGTTTGAAAAAATCGACATAAAGTATACTCTGAAGATTTAAATTTGATGGTATCTTTCCCCTGACAGCAATACAGAAATATTTGTCAAATATTTTACTTTAATCTCAAAACTATATATTGATTTTATGGCTGCTCTTGTATTATACACATAATCTCGGATATTCCTTACAAAGTACGAGCACTAACATTTTTCAAACATCTGTTACAATATTGTTTTACGTCTTTTTTGTAATACGTATACACATAACCATTTTACAAAACAATTAACACTTTTTTAACATGGTTGAATATTTTATACAAAGATATTCTTTTTAAACATCCTTACTTATCAGTTTTTTTCTAATAGTATGTACGATATGTCCTAGTATAAATTGCAATATTTAAATAACATCCGGTATTAGTATTTCGGAGCTACTAGTGTTAAGAATGGAAGTAATTAAATTAATCTAACGTAATTTCATTGAAATTTTGTGAAAATAACTAATGAATCATGTAACATAAATTAAAAATTTTCCTTGCATTAAATGCCATTTTGTAGGTTTTATAAAAATTCAAAAAAAAGCACACTACAATAAATTATAAACGTTTTATACGACAATCCATATTATAAAATAAATTAAAACTTTTTCTTTTATGTTAAATGCCATTATAGCTAATTCATAAAACGTCAACACGTAGTTTGAACTTATATTCCATGTTTGTTCGTCGTACAAAACGTTTGTAACTTATTTATATTTAAATTTTTTATTATTGACCGCACTGTAATTATTACTTAATTAATTTGGTATAATTAATTAATATTTTTATTGTATAGTTTAACTAATCTGGATTTAAATAAAAGCTCGTAATTCTCTAGGTAAGTTTATTTAGTAATCATCATTTTTTTAATATGTTGATCTAATTTTAGTTCTTAGTTATATTTAATAATGCAAAATATTTAGTAGACGTTAATGTAAAATATTTCTTTAAATCAAAAGTATAATTGAACTATATGCCATTATTTAAATTTTTTTATTTTTAAATTAAGGTACTTTTCTCGTCAAGCAATGGCAACAGAATAGAACTGAATCGTTAATAAATTTATTCTTAACCAGTTCCTAACGAAGACACCAGCTATTTGGAAAAACTACACGTGAATTAGTAAACAAGTAGAATAAAAATTCCCGTTGCCTTTCCTAGCACTCGATATAGAAAAATTGTGTTTATGCTTGAAAATTGATAATAATTTATTATATGCTGGTTATACCAAAAAGCATTAAGAGATCATATGCCATTTACTTGTTACAAAACTATCGATATTTTGGTCTTTTACTACTCGTACAATTTATTCATTTGATTACTGTAATATAATTGTCCTAAATTCTTTTCAACCGCTTCATTTATTTTTACACAGAACGATAAAGATTTTTTTATGAAAGCACACAGAAAAAAAATCAATTTTAATAGTGATTTGTCAATTACAAATACAAATGCCTCACACATTTTAAGATTTTGTTATTGTGTCAATTTTTAGTATTAAAATTAATTGTAAAATCAAGTTTGAAGACGGAAACAGTCGCGAGTTAGATCAAATGTGTTCAACGTGTAACAGATATTCTTTTTGAGGAAGAAGATACTTTGTTCGTTTTATCTGCAAGCAATGATACATACCCTTTACCTAACACTATTACGAATCCTCGCTTACACTTTTCTGTTGATACAGCATATAATTCGAGCTTTAAGTTTGGCATCGTTTTCCATGTGGATGCCTTGGAAGATATTACAGCAAAACCTTATTACTTTTTTATGTTATGTGTGCGGCATAAGATTTGCTTGGTAGATGAAAAAATGGCTTAATCATAACACCACGACAAAACTTTTCAAGTTTTTTTTAAACGTTGTGGAAAATTTATTTAATGCATGTTTCGCTCGTATTGTTTTACGATTTTAATAAAACCGACACTAGTTTGCTACTATATACAGCGAATCCACAGGAAGTCACTAACAACTGTGGAAGAGCCCTAAATTTGGTAAACGAACAAAACTGCAAAGTTAAAATTTTATTTTAAATTTCACTCAATTTTTACGGAAATATACCAACTGTATATTTATTCTACAGGCTGACTATAAAGTAGTTCAAGAAAGGCAAGTGGGTTATACCAAAAGTCAGCATTTCATTAATTTGATATCTTCTCATATGAATGCAAGTACTTAAATTTGAACATTTCAGTGGTACACCAAATGAGTTTGTTATACTATTTGGTTCTTTGAGAAACCTTAAAAAAACTGGCATTACCGGTCCTGTGATTTGTAGCGATGCAACTATTTGGCTTGTTCCCAAACCTAAACAAATGTCAGGGTTAAAAGTTATACTATTCATTTTCCAAAATGTATTATGGGGTAGTATTTTATTCTCATACCTGATTACAGTGTTGGCTTGGTGGTTGGATCTTGAAATTAAAAAATAAATGCGTTGATAATAAATGCGAGTTTACACTCATCATGTTGAGTATTTGGCAAGCTACGTTATTTCTGGTTCAATTTATAAAATTCCGTTTCTTCGACCATTACGATTTCTTGTAATTATTTATATTATATACTCAATTCATATTCAAACTTTTGTTTACTTCAAAATGTTAGAATCTTTTAACTGTTCCTGGTATGAACGTGGTATACAGAACTTAAAAGATCTTTCTGAATTTACAACTTCCTATTATTGCAAATACTTAGGCAGGCTGCACACTGACGAAACTGGTTTTATGGGAAACCGGTTTCCTATGAGAGACGAAACTCAAGTTTCGTGGAAACCAGTTCATAAGAAAATTGAAAGATGAGTACACTGAGTTTTAAGAAACTACAATTTCATAACGTTGCGCAACTGCATTTCACGCAACTCCGCTAGCACGGTTGCATGTAACTACCGTTTGTTGTAAACCTCCGTTGGCGTGAGTTGTGTATTTAATATTTGCAGCAAAAAAGCGATGCCTGAAGATCAAGTTTTCAACACAAAACTCGTGGAAGCTGTAGAAAAAGCATCCGTGCTTGTACAATTACAATTTGAAAGAGTACAGTAATAGAAACAAAGTTCAAGCTGCATGGGAGACCATAGCGCAGGAAATGGAAAGTACAGGTGAGTTTTATTATTGAACTCCTTTTATTCATTTTTATTAAATGTTGTCGCTAACCTATGTTTGTACTCCATTTTTCCTCTAGGCGGTTCAAATAAAACACGAATCACGGCTTTTAACAAGTTCTTTATTTTCTCAAGGCTACATACACACAATATATGTGTAAAGACAATTATGTATTTTCATTACTTATTCATCACCACGCCCTGCTACATTATTGGATCCACTGTGATGGTATAGCTACGCCAGGCTAAAAAAGTATTCACAAAGATATTCGCGAAAACGAGATGCGGCTGTCGTTAAGTTAATATGGCGGTTCAACAGGTGCAAAGGTTGATTTGGAATGTTCTGAACCCTCATCTGCAGCATTCCTTGGCTTATACATTTTCCCTTCGGTTTTGCAAATGTAGTTAGTGAAGAACACATGCGCATTTTATAATAGATATCACCGTTGCTTCAGAACAAGCTATAGGCGTTTCTCTAAAACTCGGAACTTAGATGTTAGCATTCCAAAAGCACATTCCACAGATTTACGAGCTAGGCTTATTCTATAATTGGAAAATTCTTCTCCTATCCGTTAGCGTACGTTGAGGATACGGTCGCATTATGTACGTTGTCAGAGGGAACGCTTCATCTCCACAAAAAGTATGGAAAATTTTGTGCATTTTCATCCCGTGGTTATGGCGAAGGCTGTGGTAGATTGAGACCTCCAGACTGTAACCAACGACCTAAACGAGATGAACGAAATACACCTCCATCACTGTTTCTACCAAGATCCCCCATCAACGGTAATAAAACATCCGTCAGCATCAGAACAAGCCATTAGTTGAACCGAAAAAATAACCCTTATAATTAAAATTCCTAGATCCACTTTTTTTGAATTTTTTTATCCTGACATGTTTTTTCGTCGATGGAGCCTTACACAGTGTGGTAAACTCCAAAGTTGTTCAGCAACGGGAAGCAATGTTTTTCCACATATCTATGGTTGGAACAGGCAAATATTCTGGTTGTAGATTAGGACCATATAGCTTCCGTTGTTTCCGCAATGACCACTCCAGCCGTTCTCTCCTCGCATAAAATAGCTCGCCAAACTTCTGAAACTGCTGCCTGTGCAAGATACCTGAAATTAATAAAATACATCAATTGAGCGGTCTGCTTTGAATAAGGGCTCACCTACAATATTACCTTATTACAGAGCACAAACAGATAAGCCAAGGGTACAAAACATCATATTAGGGTCGATTTTGCAAAATTGTAGATGAGCTCCTGATCTAAGCAGACTCTTCAATCATAGCATATGTGTACATAATACGTAGCTTACTATAATCTATCTATACCTTCAATGTAATTTTTTTTGTAGCAAAGGACTGTAAAAGAAATATGGAGAAACTTGAGGGATAGTTTACATACGGAATTTAAAGAAACCGCCTTCTGGATCTGCTACAAAAAAGAAAGAATACTTATTTGCTTAAGTACATGCAATTTTTGAACCGCTATGTGAATTGGAAAACGGAGAAAGGATTACCGAGAAACCTTCCATCGCCCCCACAAACTGACAATGCGTAACAGTAAACCAGACCAAGAACGTCGTCCCAGAAGAAACAATAGACAATAACAAGGGAGGTCAACGACGCATCCGACACAGAGCTCACTCAGGATGCTACGCGTGAGGATTCTACACATCAGAGGACGCAATCTGAATCCCCAAATGTTACTACGATCAATACCGGAATATCAGATCCTCAAAACAAGCTTCAGTAGCACCCTCCAATAAAAGAAAGAAAACACCAACTGATGCTGATGCGGTCGTCATAAATTACATCAAATCAAAGACTCCGAAGGGATCAAACCACGACAATCCTAGGGACACAATTTTTGTTAAGTTTAGTACCGGACGTAGAAGACATGACCTCAACGCAATACAGGACCTTCCGAAATGAAGTGTATAGCTTGGATTGATAGGATCATTGCCTCTGCACCCTCACCTCTACACTCGAGTAATTCCAAACACTCTGCGTGGTCTTCAGCAAGCACACCTGTTCTTCCGCAAACATCTGCACAATCCACTCCCACTACGGGAATACTCATCAACTCCAGTCTTATTCTGCTTCGCACTACTGGATGATGTGCTCGGATAATCCGGCATATGAAGAACTTCACCGTTTAATTTAAACTATGTAGGTGGTGTCTTTTTTACTCCACTATTTTTGTATTTTCTTTAAGTTACAAATAAAGTTATCTTACCTAAAGTGTGATTATAAGTTTTTCTTCAGGTTCTAGCGCCATTCTGCAGTTGGTGTCCTTTTTCGTAATGTGGGGACCTACTAACTGTAGCAAGTGATTAAAAGCAGACTCCGACATTCGATAAAAATTTTGAAATTTCACTGGGTCTTGATGCAAATTCTTTGCCACTACATAATTGCTGTGGACATCTGTTCTGTATTAGGGATGAACCCAAAGGTACTTCCGGCTTCTTTTTTCTGTTTCGATACCACCACCAAAACACTACAACGTCCTCATCATCCGACGGACATCCACGTAAATAATTCTATTGATATATTTTTTGATTGTGTAAGAAAAGGTAAGTGCGCAGCTTTTCTTTGTAGCGCGATATAATATTATCTAAATTCTACGTTTTTTGAACGGTCCCGTACGATTAAAGATAATTCAGTTATTGGAAAGTTTGATTATGTTATTGCCGATACAAAATTTGGTTACTTTCCACGCAACTTTACACAAAATTACATACATTCTTTTTGAGTCTGGAATAACTAACAATTATGGAAAGATATTACACACGAATAAGTCAACAACTGCTGTTAAAAAGTAGACAAATAATTGTAACGTTTAACCACGTTTATACTGTTTTTTATATTTTGGCCGTAGGTATAGTATTGTCTCTATTTTTGTTTGTTCTTGAAATTCTTGTATGGAATTATTTGGACTATGAAGGGTTACGTCAATTCTTGAACATTAAAGTTTAATGTGGACATTTTTTTTACAGTTTCATTAAAGTATTAAAGTATTTTAAATTTTTTAAAATAGGTTTGTAGCTGTTAATATTGTATAATCAAAAATGTCGCACATTAATGCATTAACTACTGTTTTTGATGCAGTATTAACAAAGCACTTAATTCAACAAATGTATTTTTGAGAATATAATCAAAATTGGAGTTTGGAGTTGGTACTTAGTAATTTCCACTTGTTCTATCAATCTTAATAATCACGTATAATGATGCATTTCTTTCACTTATAATATAATGTACTATTTTTTACTAGTGTAAAAAAGTGTTTTTTTATTTTTCGATTGTAGAAAAAATGTTGTGTGCAACATGTGCAACTGATGTAAACTTTGTGCAACTTAGTGAAGAAACGAAGTTTGCAGCTTGAGACGAAGTCGAGCTGCGATCATGCAGAGTACAACAAGTATGCTTTTTGCACATGTTGCACAGAACATTTTTTCTACGATCAAAAAAATTAAATAAAACTTTTATACTACTGCTAAAATAATTTATTGTTTGCACTGATAAATTGCTTTTGCACTAATGCAAAAAGTGAAACTTTTAGCACAGTAATTGCTGCAAAAAAGTCACTTTTATCACTATCGTACAAAAAAGTTTTTCGTTCTGTTTAGGTAACATTTTTTCGATATACTTATGAAACGCCACCTATTTTTGGTATACTCAATATGTACTACAACAAGATCTGTGTAAATTATGATTGTATTAGTAATATCATTAATTTTTAAAATTAACAATGACAGTTATTATTGTTATCATCTCAAATTTTAACTAATTTTAAATAATGTTTGTTAATATATCTGGGTTAAATAAAAAAATAATTGAACATTACGTTTTATTAAAAACAATAAATCAAAAATAATGTTTTCGCTACATTAATTACCCATCTTTTTCCATTCTATCCAATTCCAGTTTTATTTAAATAGGCCTCTTTTGAATAGCACAACAATACAACGATAATAAATATTACCAAACAGAAAACATTATGACATAAGAATGTAAAAACGTAATAAAAATATTTGTTATAGTTTTTTTTTAAATTAGTTTGTTTATTCCCAAGTAAGGTTTCCCAAGAAAACTTCTTTTAATTGTAGCTTTAAATTTTTGCCGCTGTTTTAATTAAAATACAACCAAATTTTATCCAACCATTTTTAAACTTTAAGATACATGGTGACAAGTTTTTTCGTAATCTAAACAAAATGTTTTTCTTTTTGTACAATTTCGGACTTAAAAATTAAATAATAATAAAAAAAATTATGTATAATTACCCTTAATGGTGGCACGTTAAACCGCTAATTTTCTAACTTTTTTTCTTTTGTAATATTTCGGAAAAAATTTCTCGTCTTGTGTTTTTTGTTTAAACTAATAAAGTAAGGGGACGTAAGGACACTGGTATTTCAACCTTGTAACGTGTTACTGGAGGTATGTACATTTTGTTTTAAATAAATTTTGGGGATGCTTTATTTTGAACCATATTTAATTTTGCCCTTTTGCAAGCTTTTAGTGTTTACATTTTACGTTCATTTAAATCCCAACGATAGAAAACTTATTAATTAGAAACCGCTAATATAGTTTCTTTATCTAAAAAATTTATTGCGTAGAAAATTGTCTCGCACATGGAGAACAATCGATTAAATGTAAGTTTACAATGATTTGTTTTAAAGTTTGTTTTAATTAAGAAAATTGTCTCGCACATGGAAAACAATCGATTAAATGTAAGTTAACAATGATTTGTTTTAAAGTTTGTTTTAAGGGTCGTTTACATACATGCACTTGAATTGAATTAACGTACGTAAAGTTAAGAATTGGCAAATGTTTAACGCCGTTCCGTTAACACTTGCGTTTACATTCAAGTATACATACGGAAAATTAATGTAGCATACAAAATTGTTGGATCAACTTCAACTTAAGAAGGTGCTAAATAATTTATTATGTTTGTGTGCAGTTTTTACCATGAGTGATGGCTAGGTAATGTTTAACAAAAATTTCCTAAACTAACTTTTAAATATAACAGAAAGCTTTGTTTATTCGTGCGTTAATTTGTGCTTGCATTGGTTTAGATTACCTGGATGTAAACAATACATTACTCATGAACTCGTTTGTACATTAAAATTAATTATTTTGTATAAGAAGGGGAACGCTTCTGTACGAATACTTTTATTAACATTCGACAAAGGGACTCATGAGCCTATTTGATTATTATTTATCTCAAAAAAATTTAAATATGATATACACGATTTGTTGATTTGGTTAAGATTTTGATTTATTGACATTTTATGTATTGTGCCTTTGCAATCCGTGTGTTATTTGTGTATATTATCCAATGTATTTTTCAGGTTTTCTTTTTGTAAACAGCCTATGCAGAGATTAAGTATTAAATGTTATTGTGGATCACTTCTCATTCATTTCAAATTTTGTTGAATATTTAAAAATGATTACAACGTAGGATCCTTACCATTTCATTTATTAGACGATCAAAATTTTCTTTTTGTTAAGGCCGAATTTAATTAACTTTATTTTTGGAATGGGTTACTAACTTCTAATTTATGAACTACTACATAGATTAGTTGTCACCTATGATACTCGTTACGTGTTTAAAAATGTTGTCATGTTTGTATCACCACACTTTGTTATCTAATTACTGAATTTTTTCACTTATAATATCCTAGAAGTTTAGATTTTGCCGGAAAAATTTAACGATTGTTACAAGGGTTTATCTAGCAGTTTGGAAATGACATTGTCATAAAAATCACGAGACGTCACACACATTTAAAAAAATTGAGTGACGATTGATGTTTATTGTAACTGATGCAATTGTTATTTTGTGGCTCAAAAATGAAGTACGATGTGTAATACCGATTCTCTATTGGTTGACAAGCCCCCAAAAAATGTTTGTCAGTTAATTTATTTACTTGAAATTTTGTTCCCATTGTTGAATGATGTAATGTGATTGGTTAAATATTCTATGAGTAAAATAGTTTACTATAATTACGCAAGCAGTTTTGTTTTGTTGAAAAAATAAATTTATTTACAACGACTTCATGTTGCTTAGCAACTAAACAAGAAAAATTGACTCGATTTATCTGCTCTCAATTTTTCAAGTTTAGATTCTGTCAAGAAATATGCTTGAGTTTTATAATTGTTATTTACATTAGAGTGTGGAAAGTAGAATTTTACGGCGCGACAGATTTGTTTGAGTGCTGGAGCGCCGTAAAATCCCTTTATATACAAAATTTGTATAATATTTTTTGGCCGACAATCATCTTCAAAAAGTTAAAAAACAACAAAATTATTTTTACTAATTTTAAGTAGGCCTGGCTGTTTGACCATTTTGAAATACACTACCTAATATGTGCGAGTTTATTTTTAAAACGTTCCCAAATAACAGATAGATCAGCCACTACTTTACCGTATAGTAGCCGTATTTTACCGCATAGTAACCGTACTTTACCGCATTTGTGTGTAAAATTCCAGTTTCAAAACAAATATGAACAACTGAAAAATGTGCTTTACAGTTCAGAAGGCCAAAAAAACATTTGCCATTACCTCGTTTTGCTGGTTTTATTTCCCACGCGTGACAGTTGTTGTATTGTCAAGTTTTGTTATAAATGGTGTTCCTACAGTCAGTAAAATGTGTTATGTAAAATGAAATTTCGGAAAATTAACTAATTAAAATGGATTCATGTATACATTGAGTTTATAAATTTTTTGCAATAATTGGAACGTTTTAATTTTGATTTTTTGTTATTGAAATATGTTAATGTAAATAATTTTTGAAAAGCTGAAATATCAACTAAAAGTGTGCATTTTATAGAAGTAGGTATATTGTCTAAAACATTTAATGTTTCTAGCAAATAGCTGAAATAAGACAATATCAAATGAACGTATTGCCTAAAGTTTTTCGTAACATAATAGAAAAATTACTAAGTAATGCCAACACTCAATCATAACATTCAATCGTCGTTACAGTTAATTGTTGGCATTACTTAATGTAGACTATTTGTACGTGATCTTTATACACGAGATGTCGCAAGACATGCATTTCACTTATGGAAAAATTACGTGCTACACTGTTTTTAATAACAAATTTAATAATCAAGTAAACAGTGCGTAATGTTGAATTTTCTACTAAAGTAGTAGAAAAACAAGTTACACAACCCCAACTATAGAAAAATTTTCTTACATAATTTTTGAATCTGAAATAACCAACAATTTTGAAAAGAGGTTAAAAATTGACAAATCAAAAATTGTTTTTTACGTGAACCAGAAGCTCAAACGTTTGAATACCGTTATATCGTATTCATATTTTTGACTGTGGTATAATAGTATTTTCAGTATTTGTGTTAGTTTTTGAAATAGTTGTTTATTATCTACACACAGTTTTATTTTAATTTTTTAATATATGAATATGAAATGGACTTTGTCTTATACTACTTTAAAAACTATTTTAATATGTGCATATTAATTACAACACTTTTTCTTGTACTAGTTTTTAAAAATGTTCTTTGAATTTCTAAAACTAGTGGTTGTATAATAATTAATATTGTATTCGACATTAGGGAGTTTTGGATATCGTAAAAACAAATACGGTAAATACTGTTTCCTTTCTGCGCATACGCTGGTCTAAGCATGCGTAATAGCATATGCGTATGCGCAGACGGGCAACACTTGGTTTCAGCGTTTACCGTATTTGTTTTTACAATAGTAAAAAGCTCTTTATTTTGGTGTACAATGTTTATATTGTCACCTCTGTTTGTTGAGAATTGTTTTTTTAGGCGTAAATGAAATTGAGGGAGGAAGACACACTCCCCGAGTTTGTATTTTTAAGTTTAGACAATAAACAGATTTCAAGCTACGAGGTACTATGTAATTAAAATAAGTAATTGACGAGAATATTTCTTTTGACTTAAAGTCAAAACAACGCTTGCGGACACTTATAGTTTTTCTTACACCAGCGAACTAATTGTAGAAATGAATTTATTGAGTACTTGAGCGTAATAAATTTTTCTTGTTCCACATAAATTTAGTGTAACGACAAAAACCTTGGGAGTTTTGATGTATATCTCAAAACCGATTATGAGACTCATCAGAAGAAAAACAACTGTAAGTAATTTGATTGTTCTGGAGAACTACCGAAAATAGAAAATATTGCTTAATTTAAAATCTCCTTCAAATTAGTAACACGTAATCTGTATTACCGTTAAGTTATAAATATTTACAAACCCACCTTTAAAAGATCGAAGCTGTATTACGTCTTACTAATTTGGAGGACATTTGAAATAAAGCAAAATTTTTTATTTGCGGTCCTGATTATTTGTTTTCCTTTATTTTTTTTGTTCTTTCTTTATTCTACTATTTGTTTTGTGACTAGTGCCTGGACCGGTCTATCATATGTCGTCATGCAATGGTTATGCTGCATATTTGATGTTTTTATTTACCTTTTATAATGTTTACACACTTAATCAATATTAACACATAAGAATACCAAGGTGGGTAGAGACTGTCATGTTAAGGTTTCAGTGGTTTTCCTAAACCTTGCCAAGAGGAACTATAATCCACAATTGCACAAGGTTTCGTCACCACACTATACAGGTTTATCAAAAATAATTATGCACGTAAATAAAGTTATAGCTACATGAAATGTAGACAAACAATTTGAAATTCATTTATAAATAGGAATGCAATGGGTCACAACAAGTCAAATCTAAGCAGAAGTTTGAAAATGACGTAGACTCAGAGGCCAACATTTTTCAGAGTTCCATGGTACCATTGCGGTTGGTATGTGGCAAAAACATAAAGGTTCTTTGGCAATTCGACACCTTCATTGTCTTGGTAGGTACAGTAAACTCATTAGAATACGATTTTTACTAGAGTCTGTTGATATTACAAACAAAGAGATTCAGTATGTAAACGCCAAAATTAATGCTCTCGTGCCTACGGAATTTTAAAATACAAAAATAGTTCACACTATGCTTTTTACGATGGTCGATGGTAAATTATGTAACGCAGCAACACAAACATCATCGACTATAAGGTGTTACATACATGGTGCTACATCTGAAGAATTTAATAATGTATCGAAGAGACGACATGCTAATAAAGATGCAGTAAAACAAAGAAAAAACGAGATACAGGAAAATTCAGAAAAGAAATGGGACTGATTGTGGACATTCCTAAAGCAAACTTTGGAAATTCTAATAATGGAAATATTAGCAGGCGTTTTTTTGCTAACCATTGTAAGAAACCAATAATGTTTTAATTCAAATTTGTCGTCGAGATAAAAAATATCTCACGACATAAAATTTACATTGTCAAAAGAAACGTCGTGCGCACCGCTCCATGCAACCGTTGCCCCTTCTTCTGCTAGAGGTAAAGTCCCGTATATAAGAACAAGCGCAAATCAATTCAAAAATAATTATTATTGACTTGTTCAATAAGCCTCTTCCTATCCACCGTACTAATCCACTAACTAAAAGACCACTTGAAATGCTAATTGAATTCGGCACGGGCCATGGCAAACAACCGTACTAATCCGTAACGAAGAGACCATTTCAAATGCTGATTAAATTTGGCACGGGCTGTGGCAAACAACTGTACTACTCCGCTAACTCAAAAACCACTTTAAATGCTGAATGAATTCGGTACAGATTGTAGCAAAAAAAAACCTTATTAATCGCTTGAGAACCACATAAAAACAATCACCGTTAATAATCTGCATAGCAAGCACCTACTTACCCCGAACCCTAAGCACTGTGGCTGATTCATTCGGTAGCAGCTGCTTCCCACTAAAACCGTTCCATTTAGAACTAGCCGCTTCGCATCACTGAACCCCTTTCGCGGACTTCCATCGTTTATCAAGTCGTAAGCCCCTAATTATAAACTTCGTTGTTTTTTCTGTGACAAACGAGCTGTGTAGAAAGAAGTTCTAACCGATAAACTTAAAAGTGGTTGTAAAAGACCGCCACCGAGGATTAAAATAAGTTACCTGTATCACTGATCCAATAGCACAAGACGCAGAATCACCACAAACCCACAACCCAAGATTTCACCTAGAATTTCCGCCGTTCAAAGCACGTGGAAATTCAGCGGATGACCGACCGTACTAACCCGGCGCCGTATCAACACTGGCCGTGTCTCCATCAAACAAAATACATTGTAAATAAACACTCTGTGTACATAATAACCTTCACCAACTGTAAATAATTGTTAATGGAAGCCTTAAAATCGTACCCTAGGCATTATTTCTTCATTCGAAGCTACCCGCGGCCGATTATAAATTTTGTTACGTCGTCTTTTACGTTCCAAATACAATTCAAGCCGGTAGTCAGGAGCATAAAAGATGCGCGTTTACACCATGAATTATCTGGGTCAGTAAATAGTGTAGATATAAATTTGATCTTTAGATTCAATATTATTTTAAAACCGTTTAATTTATTTTATTTAATCATATGGTATACATTTTAAATACCGTTAACAAGTAGACATCAAATTATCGTGGAAGCATTTAAAGAATATGAAAAACTAACTAGCGCAACATCTAGACGAGACCTATTGAAATGTTTAATAACTCCGCAATTTTTTAGCCGATTTTGGAAAATTAACAAGATTTATTTAGGGTATAGAATGCCATTTATTGACAATTCACTCAAAATACAATATCGGTCAAATGACAGCCTTCATTAGAAACACAAAAAGCGGCCCTTTTTTGGGCATTTCGCATTGTATTTGACAACATTTCGTAATAGCAGCAATTTTCGCTTTAATATTAGCTTTTAGTTGTTCAATAGTCTACGGTTTGCTAGTCGCTACAGACCCGTGTTTAAAGCATTTTTTTTAACAAAGTACCAATTGTCTTGGCGGAAGGTGCCGAATGTTTACCATATTTCTTACGATAGGCACGCACAGTCCGATTTTTTGCTGTGAGTCGATTCATGTCTAAAATGACATAGGCTGACGTTTTAGAATCTGGCTGACTTGTCAAAATCGGCTAAAAATGGCGGAGTTATTAAACATTTCAATAGGTCCTGTCTAGATAGCGCACCTGTTATATGATCAGTTATATTAATGGCATATCATGTCCCCTACTATACACAAAATTCTACGACACGGAGCAGAAGTAATCTCATGGCTCCCAATCGGTCAACTCTCAGCAGAAGCACGTAACAAGCATTTTAGGACTTACACAAGATACATTATGCTAGAAAAATTTCTCAAGAAGAATGCAATCTGGATGTTATAAACAGACTTCTGCTGAGGTAAGATCCCTTTATTACGGTTTTGAGAAAATTATCAAAAAAGAAACCAAAACAATTTCGTAAAAATTGTATAAGTTGATTTCTGCTTGCCGAAACTCCAAGTAGGTGTTCTAATTTAGAAACTGACACCAACTTAAGTAGTGATGATGAGGATAAAGAAAAAATTACATCTAGTATATTCTAGATTTTTACTGATAAACACCGATAAAGTTTGTTTTTTTGAAGATTAGTTTTTGGTTTAAAAACTCTTTTCTATCGCGCAACATAAAATGAAGTCCACATTAGACATATAAATAACATTTTAGAGCGTATTCAGTTGAAATATGTGAAAAAATATTTTTGGCCGACTGCAGACGCCAATTTCGACTGCAGTGACGCGACTACACTTTTGTGGTCGCAGTCAACCTCAAAATGTGGTTTGTGTACGTCGGCTTCAACACAAAAAATGTTGAGTATATATGGCCTTTGCAATTCTCTCGTTTCTACTGACCCTTTTGTAATATTACCCGGCACGGGTACCAATACTTAATTTATTCAAAACCAAGCATGAGACCGAAACTGCGTAGTCTATTGCGTAAACAATTTGAAGGTTGGGCTTAAGCCTATTATTTTTTGAATTAACTTTAAATATTGTCTACTCTCCCTTCTTTGTGGGATATAATAATATATTATATCGGGTGTCTCTGGCAAGACGCAACATAGGAATTTCACTATAGAAAAATTGAATTGATCTACTAAGACTATAAAATTTTCGTATTGACGTATACGTTACAATTAATTGTTATTGCGTGTTTTTTATTGTAATATTCTCTAATTTAATTTTTGAAAATGAGTGTGTATACAATCCCTAAGAATGTTCAAATGGTTAAGGGGGTATACGGAGGTGAAAGCTTCTGCTTTGTTTGCTGCACTTTTTCCGGATCGGCAGAGAAACCGCAGTGTACACAAGCGTCCGAAACAGGTTCAACAAAACCAGAAGATGGACAACGATGAAGAAATCAATGTAGTCGGTGCTGTGCAACTTAACCCTAATATTTTCGTTTACGGAAACTTCTTTGTGAGAGTCTAGTCCTTCCATATCGAATTATGGACTTATTGTATTCTACCCTTGTCTGATTATATAACCAAACAAAGATTTTAGAAAATTTAAAATTGGTGCTGTCGATTTATATTTGGATTATGAAAAAGTGATAAAGTTTCCTCAAAAATAAACCAGCTAGGTTGGCTCAAAATTAAAAACTTATTTAAGTTGCACGTTTCATGTTTAGTGTTTCGAGTTATGACTACCTCATTTCCATCATATTTAAAAAAATGAATTATTACCACGTCGGCATTACCACAATGTCAACATCAGGCACTCATATACGAAGTAAAAAATTCTTAGCCTACTATAGAACCAAACAAAATTTCAATGTCAAAATATTTTATTACTCAACATATTCTCCTCTTAATTGGATACATTTATTACAGCAAACCTGCAACGTCCCTAGACCTTTCAAAACAAATGTTTCTTCTTGCTCTGCAAACCAGACCTCCACAGCTTCTATTACCTCCTTGTTGGAAGAAAATGTACGACCTTTTAAACTTTTTTTCAGTTGAGGAAAGAGGTGATAGTCGGACGGAGCCAAATCGGGTGAATAAGGGGGGTGTTCTAGTAATTCAAACCCTAAATCACGAATTTTTTGCATGGCAACATGAGATTTGTGTGCAGGGCGTTGTCCTGCAAAAACAAAACACTTTTGGATAGCTTTCCGCGTCTTTTCTCTTTAATATTTTCCCGTAGAGTGGTCAGTAATGTCGAATAGTAATCTCCAGTTATTGTTCTACCCTTATCCAATCATGATTACTCCATGGCAATCCCAAAAACTGAAGCAAGAACTTTTCCAGCAGATTTTTGGACACAAAACTTCTTAGGTCTTGGAGAACCAGAGTGTCGCCATTCCATCGATTGTTGCTTTGTTTCTGGATCGTAGAAATGTACCCAAGTCTCATCCATAGTAACAATTCGGTTTAAGAAGTCTACATCGTTTTCAAATCGAGCACAGATCGAACGCGATGCTTCTACCCTTGCACGCTTTTGGTCAACATTCAAACATTTGGGGATCCATTTTGCAGCAATTTTTCTCATGTCCAAATTGACGTGAACCATATGATGAACGCGTTTGTATGAAATATTCAGTGCTTCAGATATCCGTTTTAGCCCAATTCGACGGTCTGATAAAATCATGTCATGAACTGCATCGATATTTTCGGGGACTGACACAGAAACTGGCCTTCCCGATCGGTCATCATCTTCAATGGAAAATTTACCTCTTTTGAAGCTTGCATTCCAATTTTTGACGGTCGCATACGAAGGACATTGATCACCAAGGGTATTAAGCATATCTTCGTAAATCTGCTTACCTCTTAACCCTTTTAAATACAGGTACTTGATGATGGCTCGATACTCCAATTTTTCGATTTTCACAATTTCGGTGGACATCTTTTTTCATTTAATTTATTGCGTGACTCTGGTTTACTTTTTTGACGTCAAACTTTACACTGACACTTCTAATAAGTTATTGTTCGTTGCTATGGTAACGCAATATTTTGTTTATGCAAGGAACTGGACTAGGCTAACTAGATACCAATACATCCTCGTAACGTGTCCTAAGTATCGACTGTCTCTATTTCGTCGCTCTTTTACATATAACGCTTGTAAAATTTATAATAGCATTCCCAATGAATTAAAGACACATTCTTTGAACTATCTTAAGAAAAACCTGAAATTATTATTCCTATCACAAAATAAGTAAACAAATATCAGTTTTGAAAGAATAAACTTTGTATAATATAAAAGAAAATGTGAAGTACTTAACTCGTTTTAAAATTAAAAAACAATTTTTTTTAGTTTAGTATGTACATACAGGGTGTCCTGTTTGCGACACTTTTGCAGGGTATTCCGTTATTATTGCAGTTCGAGTTTTGAGGCGCAACTTGTGTCACTTTTAAAACAAAGATGGCCAGACAGATTTATCATCGCTCTCTTGGTTTTTTTGAAATACAGAGTGAAGTTGAAAAATATGCATTTTCAGACACCCTCTGTAATTCAAGTATCTGATAAGTTATCGACTAGGTAAAAACGGAATCTTACACATTTTTTATGCAGAATCCAGTGACGAGCTTAGTTTTTTTGTAGGTGTCCCCATTTTTTAGAAAGTTACCAAAGTTAGGATTTTCCAAATGGGACACACTGTATGTCAATTTGTATTTACATTCCACTCATTAAGAGCTTTCCAGAAATGTATAATAGTCGGCATTTTGTTCCCAATCGAAGGTTAGAATCTCCTTTTTTTTTAAATACGCCTAGAAACTAAAAGCCAAACAGACTTATTTTTATTAAACTTATAGTAAAAACCAATAACCAATAACGCGTATATATATATTTATAGGTGTTGTTCAAAATGGTTGCCATTTTCCCCTAATGCAAAATTGGCACTTTTGCGAAATTTTGTTCAAGGCATTTAAAATTATTATGGGGTGACTTATACATATATATATATATATATATATATATATACGCGTTATTGGTTACTATTTACTATAAGTTTAATAAAAAATAAATCTGTTTGGCTTTTTAGTTTCTAAACTTATTTAAAAAGGAGATTCTAAACTTCAATTAGAAACAAAGTGCGAACTATTATACATTTCTGGAAACTCTTAATGAGTGGAATGTAAATACAAATTGACATACAGGGTGTCCCATTTAAAATCCTAACTTTGGTAACTTTCTCAAATGGGGACACCTAGAAAAACTAAACACGTCACTGGATTCTGCATAAAAAAATGTAACATTACGTTTTTACTTAAAGTCTGTATACTATTGGCGCGGAGTAATAAATCATAATTGCTTGAAATAATTCTTTATTTTCTTGTGAAAGCGGTACTTCTACGGTTAAGTAAAAACCAATAAATTCTAACCAAAATACGATCATTGTGCCGCTCTTGCAGCATATCGACCCATCTAGGGTCTGAGAACAATAGGTTAATCTGTGAAAACACGTTGTCATATGGGTATTATACCAAGATACAAAAATAATGGTATATAATACGTAAGAAGTAAAATTTGTAATGTGATCTACTATACAAATAAAATAAATAACATATAACCACATAATAATTCATATCAAGGTAGATTTTACTATTATAATATATTACTAAAAATATGATTTTCCAAACGTATCAGATACCTACGCCACTGCAATACGGGAGATTCGATAATTCTGACAGGTTTATTACTCCGCGCCAATAGTAGACTGAGTATAGTCGATAACTTATCAGATACCTGAATTACAGAGGGTGCCTGAAAATGCACACTTTTCAATTTCACTCTGTATTTCAAAAACGGAGAGGGCCATAATAAATCTGTCTGCGCTATCGTTTGTTTTACAAAACAGTGACACAGGTTCGCGAAAACTCCAAAACTCGAACTGCAATAATAACGGAGATACCCCGCAAAAGTGTCGAAAACAGGACACCCTGTACAGTGTTGAGATTAAGTAGAGTAGCTTAAGCTAGACTTCGCCTCATTCATCTTCACTTGCGATTGTATATAACAATGCAAAACAAAATAAAGACATTATTATTATTGTTATTATTATTATTATATTAGTATTCGACAACTAAGTATTGACTGTGGTGTAAATAGAGGTGGAGTTCATAAAATTTTAAAAAGCATAAACGGATGCAGACAAAAGGCAAGAATTTTGTGTAACATTAATAGAGATACGCAATAATGATATGGATATTGTTAAAAATATTTGCTTCACCGATGAATGCTAGTTAAATCTCAATGTAGTTTACGGTATCAGCATGATGGGTGTCCAGCACATAATGCGAATCAAATAAAACAACTTTTAAATGAAGCACTTCTAAGAACCTGAATTGAAGAGGTGAGGAAGTTACTTGGCCACTAAGATCACCAGGCTTGTCTCCCAACGACTTCTTTTTATACCGACAGAACCCACGACACAATTGAGTCTTTAAAAGATAAAATTGTGGAAGTTTGCTTCAATATACCAGCAAATATGATTGCAAATGTGCAACAAAACTTTTATTTAGGGCAATAATTAGCAGTAAATAGACAGCATTTTTACCAGTTGGTATAAGCCAAGCACTTCGCATGTAATACCTATTAGCTTTCACTTCTGTATATCCGCAAACGAATCGGTCCTTTTCAGGACTACTAACACATTTTTAGAAAATAATTTTTAATACGATGTAATTAAAACTTAAAACGATAATCACTTTTAATAAAAAACCGTATTTGAAATTACAACATTTCTTACAATTGGCTTTGAATGGTTTTAAAATAATAAACTTGTTATCTTGTTTGTTGACTCCTGGATTCTAGTAAAACCGGAAATAGAAAGTCAAAAGAGAAATAGCAAATTAAACCGGGAATTTTCTAAAAATCTACATTAATCCCAAGAGTTTGGAATTGTTTACGATCAAGAAGCTAAGAATGTATAACACATCTAATTCTCGGTTATACTTTACTTTGCTGATTCCAAATAAAGTCTCTAGAACACCAACTTCTGTTTATCGGTAGAGACCTGTGGTAGAGACAACCTACTTGATCCATACCAATCGAAATATCTGTCTTATCTATAATAACAAGTGTACTAACTTAAAATAAACTTTTAGCTTTAGAATACGTACATATTCTTGCAAGATGCAAGTATTATGTCTAATAGTTTACACACAAACAACTCATTTAACCTCAAATTCAATAAAAACAGGTTTTATGCAAAAGTATTGCATTATGCTTGCTTCAATAGCTATATTAAAATATGAAAGCAACTGAACATTGATTAGAATTTTCGTAAAATCACAAAATACTAAATACTTAGTTTTTACAAACTTAAAGAATAATATTTACATTTGAAGAAAGATTAGACATTCTACATTTGCCCTCTCTTTCTAACTTCAACAAAATGCCGTAACGTATAGGGTATACAACAATCCGAAATTTTCATGGCAATAGTAGATCCAATCAATGTATGTTGCGTCTTGCCAGAGACACACGGTGTAAAAAAAACACACCTAAAACTAACATCGGAAATGAAAGGACCTCTGAAAAAACTGATCATTCGCGTTAGCAAAACGTTAAGAGTAAATTCCATTTAACGAAGACCTTTAGACCCAAATATAGACGATACTAGTTCACCAACATGCCGTTTAAATGTGGTTGTTTAAATGGGGTGCAATTCCTAATCCAAATTGTAAATGTGGAAACAAACCAGAGGATTATCAATTAACAAAATTTAAATGAGGGTTTGTGCACATTAATAAGTTAATGGATGAAGCTGAATTATGATTTACTAATTTGAAGGATATCTGAAGTTAAACAATATTTTGTATTCTCTGTTCTGATTATCTGTTCTTCCACTATTTTGTTTGCTATTTCTTTATCTTACTATTTCGTTATTGTCGTCACTGGGGTTTGGAGCAGTCTATTATACAGGGTGATTCATAACTATTAAGACATAGGCTAAGGGCGGATTATTTAGACCAAAATATGACCATAAAACACAATATGCCTTAATAAAATATTGCCGTGGAAAACATACAAGGTGTTATATAAAAAAAATTTTTTTTCTTTATTTTTGTTAATAATTTTACTGTAATGTAATATTTGAAATCTCCTTCTGACACTACGAATTGTTCAACTGCGTTTTTCTCGGAAACAGATGAAATTATCGTATTTAAACAGGAGTCTAAATATTGTGTAGAAATTATGTTTACGTCATATTCTCTAATCAAAATCACAAAAAAGTTTTCTCAAAAAAAGTTACCAGTCGATTTTATCATCAGGAATTATTCACGTAGCGCCCCCTTCAACAAATTGTAAAATAGTACATGAAATAATGTTTTTTGTCTAAAGTTATGCCTCTCTGCCAATTTTGATAAGAATTGATAAATTTACAGTAAAATTATCAACAAAAATGAAAAAAAAAAATTTTATTTAACGCTCTGCATCTTTTTCCACAGCAATATTTTATTAAAGAATATTGGGTTCTATGGTCATTTTTAGCTTAATTAACCCGCCCTTAGCCTATGTCCCAATAGTTATGAATTACCCTGTATGTCGTCTTGCAATAGCTGTTATATTTAATATTCTTATTTACCTTCTAAAATGTTTACACACTTAATCAATATCTTTAAGTAGTAATATTTAAGTGTATAAGAGTTGGCATTTTTTTGTTTTAGAGGTTTTACTAAACCTTGAAGCAAATGCTTTGTCAAGATGAACCATTGCACACGGTTTTGTCACCACACTATACAGGTTTATCTGATCACCATACATAACATTGACAATTAAAAAAAATAATTGTTTCTAATATAATAAAATAATAATGTTTATACAAGTTTTGTTTTAATAATTTTTTGATATGGTGCTTAATGAAACAGACTTACGAAATAAATTGGATCAACTATATCAAAACGTGCAGGCACCGAAACGGCCATACCGAAGTGGTCGACATTACATTGACCGCTCTGAACTGTCTCATCCGCTTTAAATTATAGAGTTATTTTATTTTGAGATTGACAGTCTGTAAAAAAAAAATTCAAAACCTCAACAAAAAGTTTAGCAGTTTTTTTATTACAAATTTACCTAAAATTAAACTCAAAACTTGCAATCAAATTAATTCAAGTAGAAAAATTGATAAACTTTTGATATTTTATGAATTTGATTATGTAACTTTCATCATTTTGTATTGTACCAATTCACTACTGTCAACTTAAATTGCTCTAGGAGTAACTTTTACTTATTTCGTACAGTGCATGTCATACATTTGATTGTATTTTTCGCAATTACGCAAATAAATAAAAAATTACACCTTATATTATTAACTTATTTTATTGGAAATACCAATTAAACGCATTTTAATAACATGTTCTTAAATAATTTTAGTACATAATTAATACTACAACACACTTTAATAGTGTTACGCCATTAAAACTAAAAAAAACAACTGTTTAAAACAAAAACAATTAATTTAGCATCTAACTTAAAATTCAGAAACCCTCATCTGAGTTTCAAACATTGCAAAACAAAAACCAAAACACCCCCCAAAAAAAAAAACCAAAAAAAAAAAAAAAAAAAAAAAAAAAAACCCAAATACGCAAGAACCCCCCATGTGAATTTGGTTTTTTCTTAAATGTGCATCAAACACGAAACACGGTAGTTTTCCAGAACAATTAAATTACTTACAGTTGTTTCTCTTCTGATTAATCTAATAATTCGTTTTAGGGTATACACTAAAACCCACTAAATTTTTTTAAAACAGGAAAAATTTATTACGCCAAAGTACTTGATAAATGCATTTCTATAATTAGTCCGCAGGTGTAAAAGAAACTCGAAGTGTCCGCAAGCGTTGTTTTGACTTTATGTCAAAGGAAATCTTCCTGTTAATTTTGCGAACGGGATTTTTTATCATCAATATAAATTTAAGACTCGCATTTGAAACAGTTTTATTAGTTCGTACGCAAATAACGTTTTGCACACTGTTCAATATTTAGCGATTAAAAATAACGATCAAGTTTGTGGAATACCTCGTAAGGTAACAAATCTGACAGAAGAAGTGTCTAGCAACTTACTGACGTGTAAATCACAAATCAGGTTTGAAAAGTTTATGAAGTGGCGTGCTGAAATCAACATACATTCTTATTCGAAAAATATTTTAATAGGATATTTCGGGCATTTCACTCAACAGCAAGAACTGAAAAATCTATAAGTAACTGATATCCAAGATTCTGAAGAAATTCTTCATTATAAAAGTCAATATACAAAAGAGCCATTCCATTATCACGTCACCCGTGATTTTGTATACCCATGTCGTAGTACATAAATTAGAAGTCAGTAACCCACTCCAAAAATAAAGTTAATAAAGTTTGGCCTTAACAAAAGAAAGTTGTGATCGTCAAATAAATAAAATGGAAAAGGATCCTACGTTGTGATTATTTTTAATTTCTCTACAAGATTTGGATAGATTCGGATTGAATGAGAACTGATTCACTTTGGATAATGTATTATAAACCAATATATTAAAATAAAACTCACATGCAAACCACAATAACATTTAATATTTAATTCCTGCATAGGCTGCTTACAAAAAGGAAAACCTGAAAAGTACATTGGACATACACAAATAACACACAAATCGCAAAGGCATAACACATAGAATGTCAATAATCAAAATATTAACCAAATCAAATAAAACACTGCAACAAGATATGTTCATCATATTTCAATTCTTATGAGATAAATAATCATCAAATAGCCTCATGACTTCGATTGTCGAATGTTAGTAAAAACACAGAGAAAACAAAAAAAAAACAACACATTGCCTATACATAATAAATATCATATCAAATAAAATCAAGATCATAAATCAGTAACCTCTGCTGTGATATTCTTTGTATCAGCAGGTAAATAATAAGTTCAATGACAATAAATGTCATAGTAAAAGTTGCATGTTAAATTGAGAGAGAGATAAGCTACTCCACTTGCATCAAACCAGCTAGGACATTAAGTCTACTAACAGCTCTTGCCAGGCGGCTTGAACCTCTCTCTTTCTGGCATTAAGTCGGGGAGAGAGATAAGCTACTCCACTTGCATCAAACCAGCTAGGACATAGTCAACCAACGGTTGTTGAAAGGGAGCAAACGCTCCCTTTCTGACGAACACTCCCCAACGTTTGTTAAATCAAAATATCAAATAATTCCACGGTGGAGGTGTACAAGCTACTCCACTTGCAACAAACCAGGTAGGACAATTAAGTCAACCAACGGTCGTTACCAGGCGGCTTAAAATACACCCATCCGATTCAAACTAAATCAATATATCAAAAAACAACATCGATAAGAGCCTTCATTCAAAAACGTTCCCCAACTTGTAAAAGTTAAGTACAAACGAATTCATGAGTAAGGTATCGTTCACATCCAGTTAAACTAAATCAATGCAGACACAAAAAATAAGAATCAACGCACGAATACACGAAGCTTTCCGCTTACATTTACTAAGTTAGCTTAAGAAGTTCTCATTGAACATTACTTTACAATCACTCATGGTAAAACTGCACACAAACATAATAAACTATCTAGTAACTTCTTAAGTTGAATTTGACACAAAATTTCGTATACACGTTAATTTTTCCGTATACGCAAGTGTTAGCGGAATGGTGCTAAACATTTGCCAATTATTAATTTTACGTACGTTAATTCAATTCAAATAGATGTAAACGACCCTTAAAACAAACGGTTTAAAACAAATAATAATTTAGTAGCGTTCCACATCTTGTTGCATTGTTAAAAAAATCCCCTTCATATGTTCTAAAAATAGAATGAAAACGCCCAAATTTATGCCTTCGCGACAGTGGTTATTTTACAATCTGAACTAAACATTGTTAACTTATATTTTATCTATTGTTTCCCATAGCAATATATATGAACTCAATTTAAATTAAACATTAATAAAAAAAACATTTGATAAATTGGTGACGAACGCTTCATGAGGGCGTTTTACAAAAAGAAAATACGCGCGAGACAATTCTCTACGTAATAAATTTTCAGACAAAAAATTACATTAGCGGTTCCTAATTAGTTAATTTTTCTATAATTGTGGTTTAAACAATCGTAAAAGGTAAAACTAAAAACGTGCAAAAGGGCAAACTTAAATCTGGTTCAAAATAAAGCATCCCCAAAATTAATCTAAACATACATTGTACATACCTCTAGTAACACGTTACAAGGTTCAGACACAAGTGTCCCTGCATTGCCCTTATTTCATTAGTTCAAACAAAAAAAAATTAAGGCGGAGAATTCTTTTCGATATATTTCGAGAGCAAAAGCGTACAAAAAAACTAGCGGTTTAATATGTCGTCTACCTTTCAGGGTAATTACATATAATTTTTTTTATTATTATTTAATTTTTAAGTCTGGAACTCTACAAAACTAAGTATAAAATCCGATAAATTAATTTTAAAATATTTAATTTACACCATACTTGACACAATAATGTACAGAATAAGGGCGTATTTAATTTTTTTATTGATGATGATCTTGATGGCGCCATCTATACTTCAGTTAAACAAATAAACTTGCACATATTAGGTGGTGTATTTCAAAATGGTTAAACCTACTTAAAATTAGTAGAAGTAATTTTGTTCTTTTTTACTTTTTGAAGATGATCGTCGACCAACAAATATTATACAAATTTCGTGTATAAAGTGATTTTACGGCGCTCCAGCGCGGTTGCAACAATATTTCAGCCAAATTTTTTTAAGATTATTTATTAATTATTATAAACGTTTTGCTTTTTTTAAATAAAAGCTTCATTAGTATATTAAAACAATAAATTAATTATAATAGTTAATAAAAAAAAAAATTAATTATAAGGTTAAGTTAATAATAGTGTGTCATGCATTATTTATAAGTTAATTAATAAACAAAAACTCACTATAATAAAATATAAATATAAAACCGTTACACAAGGACAGAAATATTAGATTCTACAATACATTTTTATATATTAAACATAGATATTTGAAGTACAAACAAACAATGATAAATTTTTTATTTCCTTATATTAAAAGTGAAAATGTTTACATATGTTGTGTTTTTCTTTTATTTATTAGGTTAAAATACATCTTATTTAAATTTAAAGTATCTGTTTTATAATTGATTGCGTCTTTATTTTGTTGTATTTTTATACTCTCCATTAATAGTCGTTTTTTTAAATTAATTTCATTTTTTAAAATTATGCGAGCTTTAAAGTCAAAATCGTGTTTATTGCATGTTCTGTTAAGGCTGTGTTAGTTGTGTTACATTTTTTTATATTGTCTTTAATTGAATTTTTGTGTTGGTTTAGTCTTTGTTTTAGATATTGTTTAGTTTGACCGACATATAATCATTTACAAACTTTAAAATTAAACTGGTATATTAAATTAAAGCGTTTATTTTTTTTTAGTTTTTAATTGGGTGTAAATTGTACTACCCATCGTGTTGTTATTTTTAAAAGTAGTAATTATTTTATTTTTATATAATTCTTTTTTAATTTTTTCAATCAAGAGAAAAAAGTTTATGATTATTAGGTAATGTTAAAGGGTTTAATTTATTTTTTAACTTCCCAGCTATCTTTGCAATTGTATTTGTTTTTAGTAATTTTAGATAAAATATTTGACAAAAATATTGTTAAATTGTAAGTAACGGCTGTTATAGTAAGCAACTATTGGTCTTAATGGTTGATTTTGTTTGTGGAGTTTAGGTAGACTGTAAATTTTAGGAGGTAGTCCATGGTGTGTAATTAGTAATTATTAAATACTGAAATCTATATAGTTATTTTCACGTAGGTTTTTAATTAATTTATTATTTTTATTTTGTAAATTAGTTGTTGGGTCTTATAATTTTTTTGTAAGTATTATCGTCGTTTAGTAATGTATTCATTTTAGCTTCAAATTGTTTATTAGTTACAATTGCAGTTTCGTTTGTTTTATCAGTATTGGTTATTATTAAGATTTTGTTTTAAAAAAGTTATTGTTTCTTTTATATCATGATTTGTATAGGTTCGATTGTTATTATAATTTTGATTATTCTTTAAATTATTTTTATTTTTATAATTTGTAAGGATATTCACTATGTTAGCTCATGTTTTATTTTGTATATTAGATTCTAATTTTTTGATTACAGGTTCCACACTTATTATATTTTCAATATTTTCTTGTTTTTTCTTTTGGTTAGTAGAATGTAGATTAAAATTATGTCCTAAACTTAATATTTTTGCAACATGTATTGGTTTGTCAGTAGTAGTTAAATTTTCAACCCAATTATTACTGTTTTCATTATATTCCTTTTTTAAAGAAAAAATTTGTTTATTATATTTTTTGACAGCAACTAAACTTGAGAAATTGACAGCAGATAAAACGAGTCAATTTTTCTTGTTTAGTTCCTAAGCGACATGAGGTCGTTGTAAATAAATATTTATCAGACAAAACAACACTGCTTGCGTAATTGCAGTCAACTATTTTATTCATAAAATATTTAACAAATCACATAACATCATTCAACAATGAGAACAAAATTTCAAGTGAAAAAATTTATTGCCAAACATTTTTCGGGACTTGTCCACCAATAGAGAATCGGTATTATACAACGTACCTCGTCTTTGAGCGACAAAATAACAATTGCAGCAGTTACAATAAACATCAAACGTCACTTAATTTTTTAAAATGTGTGTCACGTCTTGTGATTCTTATGACAATGTCATTCTTAAACTGCTAGACGAACTCTCATAACAACCGCTAAATTTTTCCGGCAAAATCTAAGTATCATAGGTGACAACTAACCTATGTAGTAATACATAAATTAGAAGTCAGTAACCTATTCCAAAAATAAAGTTAATAAAATTCGGCCTAAAGAAAAAGAAAATTTTGATCGTCTAATAAATGAAATAGGAAGGATCCTACGTTGTATTTATTTTTTAGTACTCTACGAAATTTGGATTAAATAAGAACTGATCTACTATGGATAATGTATTATACACCAATAAATTTAAATAAAACTGGCATGCAAACCACAATAACATTTAATACTTAACCTCTGTTTAGGCTGTTTACAAAAACAAAACCTAAAAAGTACATTGTATAAAATACACAAATAACACACAAATCGCAAAAACATAACACATAAAATGTCAATAAATTAAAATATTAACCAAATCAGATAAAACACTTCAAAAAAACGTATTTATCATATTTCAATTTTTTTGGGATAAATAATAATCAAATAGCCTCATGACTTCCTTTGTCGAATGTTAGTAAAAAACACAGAAATAACACAAAAAAAAACAATAGAACATAATACATACATTTATGCAAATAAAATAATAAATCATCAAACACAACATAAAAACGACACATAGCATATACATAATAAATATCATATAAAATCAAATCAAAATCATAAATCAATAAACTTTGCTTTGATACTCTTTGTATCAGCAGGTAAATAATTTAATAACAGTAAATGTTTTAGTAAAAGTTTGATGTTAAATCGAGGAGAGAGATAAGCTACTCCACTTGAATCAAACCAGGTAGGACAATTAAGTCCACCAACGGCTGTTGCTAGGCGGCTTAAACCTTTCCTTTTGTGACAAACACTCCACAATGTTTATTGAATCAAAAATATCAAATAATTCAAGAGTGAAGATGTACAAACTACCCCACTTGCAAAAAACCAAAGTAAGATAATTAAGTCAACCAATGGCTGTTACCAGGCGGTTTAAATTACACTCATCATTGTCGACCTAAATTAATATATCAAAAAAACAACATCGATAAAAAGTATTCGTACAGAAACGTTCCCCTTCTTATACAAGATAATTAATTTTAATGTACAATTGAATTCATGAGTAAAGTATTGTTTACATCCAGGTAAACTAAGCCAATGCAAACATAAAAAATAAGAATAAACGCACGAATGAACGAAGCTTTCCGTTTACACTTAGTTAGCTTAAGCAGTTCTCGTTAAACATTATTTTGCCATCAGTCATGGTAAAAACTGCACACAAACATAATAAATTATTTAATACTTTCTTAAGTTGAAGTTGATCTAACAATTTGTATGCTACACTAATTTGCCGTATGTATACTTGAATATAAACGGAAATGTTAACGGAACGGCGTTAAACATTTGCCAATTCTTAACTTTACGTACGTTAATTCAACTCAAGTGGATGTAAATAACCCTTAAAACAAACTTTAAAACAAATCATAATTTAGTTACATTGCACATCTTGTTGCATTGTTTCAAAAGATTTTTTTCGTATGTTCTAAAAATAGAATGAAAACTAATCATTGTTACTTTACATTTAATCCAATGTTTCCCATAGCAATACAATATATGAATTAAAGTTAAATTAAACTTTAATAAAATGGAAAAAACCTTAGACACACGGACAATTCTCTACGCAATAAATTTTCTGATAAAGAAACTATATTAACGGTTCCTAATTAGTTAATTTTTCTATAGTTGGGGTTTAAACAAACGTAAGAAGTAAAGACTAAAAACTTGCAAAAAAACAAAATTAAATTAGGTTCAAAATAAAGCATCCCCAAATTTTATTTAAAAAGATTGTACAGGGTGAGTCAGTTTAGTGTTCCCTAATGGGTGTCGAGCTCGACTTTTGAGACATTTTAAATGCCGCAAACTACATTCTGCTCTATCTTCAAATAGAAAAGATATAGGGCGTTTTTCACATTTGGTCCAAAACGAAAACTAGTCATAACTTTTTTATTTATAAAAATTTTTGAAATCTGCTTATGCATTATACATGTATTTTTTAAATACAAAACCAGTGGCGTAGTCAAAATTTTTTTAAAATAATTTTTATTGCTTATTCATCAAATTTTATTTTTTTTATGAGAGCCATATGTAATTTGTTTGTCTTTAGATTTCTTATTTTTTGTAGATTAAAAAATGTAGCGTATGTCATGGTTTTGTTTGAAACAAGTTAGTAAAAACAATTTTTTTATTAAAAAAAAATTTTAGGATGCAGAGAAGTATTATATATTTTTATTTTCTTTCTAATTCCAATCGTAATACTTTCATAATAATATTTCCTGTTTTATAAAGCCGACTCCAAAGCTAATACCCATATTTTCTTTCATACATTAATGTGCAATTTCAAAATCGAGCAAACGTTGCTTTTTTTAATGATAAAACTCAATACTTTAGTGACGCAGTTTTAAGCTCAATTTTAACAATAAACATTTAAATTGAAGTAACAACAAAATTGAACAAAAAAATAATTTTACAGCAGATGCTCAAACCGATGTCTTTGTGCTTGAATGCACACTCTACATTGCTTTAAAGTAACCCTTGTAGCATCCAAAATTTAGGCTTCCGAAGGCTTCTCTGACAGCATTTTCTAGTTGAATGCAGTTTTGAAATAAGTTGCCGTAAACTTTGTTTTTTATGTTGCCTCAAACATAAAAATCTAATATAGTCAATCGGGAGATCTTGGTGGCCAAAAGACATGCCTTCTATTTCCAATCCAGTTTTGGCCGAATGAATTATATAAATATAGTGTAACTTGGCGTGCCGTATGCTGGGGAGTCCCATCGTGCTGAAAATAAACACTATTTTTTCATTCAGTGGTATATTCTCTATCAAGGGTAGTATATGTAGGCGCAACATGTTCAAATAAATGTTTGATGTCAGAGATCTGTAATAGATGTGAGGGCCAATCAGTCTGCTCCTGAAAACTCCAACCCACACATTAAATGCAAAATAGCCCTGTCGACGCTGTGCTACAGTTACGTGTGGATTAGCCTCTGCTCAGGAGTAATCATTGTACCGATTATGAATTCCTGAGCTGCCTATGCGTGCTTCATCGCTCCAAATTATATTTTCAGAAAATCTTAAATTTTGCGATGCTTGATGGAGAAGCCATTCACAACATCCAAGTCTCCTAGCAGGATCACCATCTTGCAGATGGTGTATCCTCCAGAGCGAAACGCCAAGATTCTTGGCAATTTTTCTAGTAGAATTTTGGGGCTGATCCAACTTCATCGATTGTATTTAATTTTTTCATATTTCTATTTTCTGTACGTCACTTTTCTAAACATCTTTAACGATGGCTACCGTCTTTCAGGAAAATTAGCAAAATATATTTCACTGACTACTCTGACATTTTCATTAGTTTGAAAATAACACTTGAACATGTCACATTTTTCGTAATTTTCGTATTATATCGTAATATTTAATTTTCAAATGACTAATTTAATGCAAAAAAAAACAATGTCAAATTACTTTTCAAACGTTAAATAAAAACGCATTAGATGGTTACCTACCATTAATCTTAAAAACAAATTAAAAACAAACATGTGCGGTGGCGGTGAAATGTTAATTACAGTGAGATTGCGATACCATCTATTCGCTCCTGCATAAATAGGTAATTCAGGTAAATAATATAATAATAGCCTTTTATAAATGCACTTAATTAAGATGTTTTGGGTACCTGTCAGAAAGTTTGTTGCGAAGCGACTGTCGATGGCAAACTGAAGTCCTGATAGCCAAAGAGGCGTTTTGGCCAGGCAAACTGAGGTCCTTCTGGCAATCGGAAGACAAACTAGCCAAAGCACCAGCTTTCGACAAAGATACCGGTAATACCTAAGGTCAACAAATCGCGCTGAACAATTACAGTAACTTTTATAGGTGGTCCACTGCCCAGATGTTACGTTGGGTCGTGAGTAGGATTTCAGCTTGGCTAAGACAGCTAACAAATTCAAATAATTACAGCAACAATCCAGCGTGTGAGTAGCGAGTAGTTGTAGGAGCTTTTCAATGTCTAATATTATTGATAACAGACATCAAAACCGGAAGTTAAAACCAGATACATGGGACAATCCTCAACGGTAGCAAATTCAATCCAAGGGGTAAACAAAAAGTTTAGAGACAAAACTACAAAACTACGTTGTGGCCTGGCAAGCTGAGGCCCTTCTGGCTTGAAGAGTGTGTGCCTTTATTAATCCCGTTTAATTAACGGCCAATACTTAAATTAATGCAGATACTTTTCAGCACAATTAAGTAAAACAGGTGGATGACCAATTATAATCCAAATAAATGCAGGATTGTCAAAAGTGGAAACCACAATTGTTAATAATTTTTGATAACGAAAATAAAAAAAGATATTTTCTTTGCAAACACAAATTGTCGCGCCAAAATCAATTTAATACTTTAAAATGCATAGGCAACCCAAAATTCATATGTAACAACAAATCACAGAACGATACGTATAAAAATTTTCAAAATTAAATTTGAAATATAACAATCTGACGCATAGAGTTGAAATGTGTTATATGAGTCACTATTACAGTGACTTAAATTATACAGGGTGATTCATAACTATTCGGACATATGCTAAAGGCGGGTTATTTAGGCTAAAATATGAGTATTAAAAACAATATTCCTTAATAAAATATTGCTGTGGAAAAAGATACAGAGCGTTAAATAAAAATTTTTTTTTCATTCTTCTTAATAATTTTACGGTAAATTTATCAATTCTTATCAAAATCTGCAGAAAAGCATAACTTTAGACCAAAAACATTATTTTATATATTATTTTACAATTTGTTGTAGGGGCTACGTGAATGATTCCTGATGATGAAATCGACTGGTAACTTTTTTTGAGAAAACTTTTTAGTGATTTTCATTAGAGAATATAACGTAAACATCATTTCTACACAATACTGGTACTCCTGTTTAAATATGATAATTTCATTTATTTCCGAGAAAAACGCAGTTGAACAGTTCGTAGTGTCAGAAGGGGATTTCAAATATTACTTTATTTATTAAGGGTACGTTTTTGACTGTCAGATAATTATGCTTTTTTGTAGATTTTGATAAGAATTGATAAATTTACAGTGACATTATTAATAAAAATAAAGAAAAAAATTTTTTTATTTAACATCTTGTATGTTTTTCCACGGCAATATTTTATTAAGGCATATTTGTTTTATGGTCATATTTTGGTCTAAATAGTTATAAATCACCCTGTATAATAACACACTTGTGCCATAAATAATTATTTTCTAGGTGCTTAGATATCCTGTGTCATAACTGTAAATTATTAACAAGTAATATTGTCTATATCAATCTATGGAAATCTATATATTAACTTTGGCGTCGGCTTCATAGAACAAAAAATATATATCATGAAGGATACACATTAATTAATAAAGACTTCCGAAACGTCGCTAACAGTCGAATATCACAACAAGTTGTTGTTTACTTTAACCAAACTCCTGAAAGAAGGATTACTTAAAATACAACCAAGAAAAAGAATTTTTACAATTGGATTAGAAAGAAAATAAAAATAATGGTATAATACCTTCCTGCACCCTAAAAATTTTTTTTTATAAAAAATTATTTTTACTAACATTTTGAAACAAAACCATGACATATGCTACCTTTTTTATTCTACAAAAAATAAGAAATCTAATGACTAACAATACATATGGCTCCCATATAAAAAAATTAAATTTATAATAACAATAGAAATTGAAATGAATACGCCACTGGTTTTGCATTTAAAAAATACATGTATAATGCACAAGCAGATTTCAAAAATTTTTATAAATAAAAAAGTTATGAGTAGTTTTTGTTTTGGACCAAATGTGAAAAACGCCTTATATCTTTTTTATTTGAAGATAGAGCGGAATGTGGTTTGCGGCATTCAAATTTTCTTAAAAGTCAAGCTCGACACCCTGTAGTTACTTTTGTTGTAGAATGTCGGGAAGTAGACGAAACCCACCCAGAGAACACTAAACTAAGTTACCTCCAGTAACACGTTACAAGGTTGAAACACCAGTGTCCTTAAGCCGCTCTTACTTTATTAGTTCAAACAAAAAATACAAAACGAGCAATTTTTTTCGACATATTACGAAAGCAAAAGCATAACATGCCGTCTACCTTTAAGGGTAATTTTATACATAATTTTTTCTTTACTATTATTTAATTTTTAAGTCTAAAAAACATTTTATTTAGATCACGAAAAAACGTGTCGCCATGTATCTTAAAGTTTAAAAATAGTTGGATAAGATATAATGTAAACTTTGGTTAATTTTAATTAAAGCAGCGGCAAATTTAAAGCTGCAATTAAAAAAAGTTTTCTTGAGAAATCTTACTTGGGAATAAACAAGGTAATTTTAAAAAGACTATAACAAATTTTTTCCTTATATTTATATATTGTTATGTCATAGTGTTTTTTGTTTGGTCCTTGACATTTTGATTATCAAAGATCTAACGCATACGTTCCTAAAATTTAATTGGTATACTAAAATGTAGCCTCAAACAGAACAATTTACTATGTCTCACATACCTCCCTTAATCAAAAGATCAATTTTATTAAAAACATGAGACATAAAATAACAACCCTTTGCAGTCCCGAATTCATAGATAAAAACCTAGAGCGAATTCACAAAACGTACCTGGTCTAACTAACAAAATCATACGAAGTGTACGTTAAAACTGTTTCAGGCGTTTTATACTCCTATGATCAAAGACAGGCATTTTAAATAACAAATTATTTATTTATTTTTTAATCAAAAACGAAGAATAATTTTATATGACTGCCAAAACAGCGAAAAATTGTCTAATAATCCATCCATTGCCGCATTAGCTTTACATCATAAAGATAAAAAACTTGATTTTGATTTCGACAATCCAATTATTTTAGACGTAGAATGAATTACCATAAAAAGATTAATTTTAAAAATGATTTTCATTAAAAATTTAATAATAACATTAATTACAAAAACTGACACCCAAAATCTTAGGTCAATATACAGGGTGTCCGAAAATTATGCGCAAAAACTTTGGGTGTTAATTCTAGAGTAAAAATTTCTATAACATTTTTTCGAAAACTCAAAGGTAAAAGATCTACAGCACTTTAAAGTTAGGACTTTTAAAACATTTGTTTAAAATTTTTGTTTGTTTCTGAACCGATTAATTTGAAATTTGGCACGCTGATTTCTCATGCTCATGCGCATAAACGTGCAAAACTTGACGTTCATCCATCAAGCTTAATGGGCTGGAACCGCCCATATCATGCATTTAATTGCTCAAAACTTTTTGCTTTTGATTTTTTGCTAATTTTATTTATATGGAATGAAAGATCATTTAAAAACACGCAAAAAAGGTTTATTTGTTTTACCTTTGTAAATCAAGCCGTTTTCGAGAAAAATGACTTTAAAGTTTGTCTTGCACCAGCATACACGATACTGATTTATTTCATTTTTGACATTTTAACAAAGTTTCAGCCCTTTAAGCTTGATGGAAGAACGTCAAATTTTGCACGTTTATGCGCATGTGCATGAGTAATCAGCGTGCCAAATTTCAAATTAATCGGTTAAGAAACAAAAAAATAAAAAAAAATGTTTTAAAAATCCTAACTTTAAAGTGCTGTAGATTCTTTACCTTTGAGTTTTCGAAAAAATGTTATAGAAACTTATAGCCTTTATTTTTACTCTAGAATTAGCACCCAAAGTTTTTGCGCATAATTTCCGGGCACCCTGTATAAAGGACTAATAAACGAAATAAAAAGATAGAATAGTTAACTACTAACTACTCATCACTAAATAAAATACTTAAAACTACCCAACACCATTATCCTAACTTTCTTAATTAACAAGTAAGTATCCATCACCATTATAAACATTGTTAAGTCCACGGTTAGAAAACCAAAGACACATAACTTAAATGAAAAAATTGTTAAAAAAATAATTTCACGGAATGAGATAAAATGGCTACGCAGACTTTAACAATTTTTAAAGTAAACATAATAATAAAATAAATTACCTTGCGGAGAACTGTGATGCGTTAAATCACGATGGAATAGGAATTAATGGAAGATAATAACAGAATGAGACCTATTCCAACGAGACCATCAAACCTCTCCTCAGGGGGTTAAACATGTAAACAAACATGTAAAATCAGAATAACAATACATAAAAAAGCACAAATTGATACTAATTATTAGTTCAATGGCGCACACGAAATGTTAAAAATAAATAAATTCAAAAATGTTGTATATGACAATTAATTAATGTCAACGGAATTTGACATAAAATAATTAAAGAAAGTCAAAATACCGTTGAGTAATCCTTTCCAATTCGTGTCTTGAAGAAATTTAAATTCCTGGTCTTCTCAAATTAGATGATTTTTCAGGTTTTTGAGTTACCATATACTCCAGAACCACTGTTAATTGTGTAACACAAATTCCAATCTTGTACCAATAATTTATTCATTTAATTTAATCAAACTAAAAATAAAGGTTGATATTTTTAGTATCAATGTAAATATTTATAACAATATAACAGTAACTCTCAAACGTAAATAGGAATAGACTTAATTTTTTAAAAAATTATTTTTTTTTCAATCTGTTATTAAACATTAACTTGTTATGGAAACTAATAACATAAACATGGTGCCACCAAAAAAAGTACTTGAGTCATTATTTTCTGATGTACGAAATAACGTACCGATCATTGTATGAATAAAACATATACAGGGTGTTTCATTAATCAGTACAGAAAATGAAACTGGAGATTCCTTGCAAAATTTAAAGGGTGGTTTAACATAAAAAAAAATTTCCTTAAAGCCTCCCCTGAAGAGTTACAGCCCCTTAAAGATGTGTAAATTCACATTAATCGATTTTTTCTGAAATGACTTGAAATAAAAAAAGAAATCTAAACATTCAAATACTACTACTAAGAAGCCTCCATAATTTCATAATTTTATTCACCCTTGTTCTCTGCATGGGGGTGAGTCTTACTACCCCTTAGAGTTTTTACCAGAACTTTTAACTAATTTTTTTCAATTTTAAAATCAGATTTTGAGGGCCAATTCAATTAAAAACTTTTTGTCTCTTAAAAATTTCACGTAAACTCAATACTTTTCACCAAAAATAAATTAAGCGAACTTGCAGAATTTTTAATGATTAAGTTGCGAATGCAAGTTTGACATAAATAACAATATTATTATTAACTATAATTTTTAATTTAAATTAACAATATTATTTCAGAGAGTGTTCAAAATGGGCACCATTTTCTTGAATACAGGCTCTTATCCTTTTGAACAAATTTCCGTTAACGCTACCTAGCATTGCTACAGATTGTCTAACTCTTCAGGGGAGGCTTTAAGGAAATTTTTTTTATGTTAAACCCCCCTTTAAATTTTGCAAGGAATCTCCAGTTTCATTTTCTGTACTGATTAATGAAACACCCTGTATATGTGTAAAATAAAGACGGAACACTTCAATTTCATTCAAGTTGACGTTCTGTCAAATGACGGTCGCTGTCATTCTTGCTTCATTCTGTATTTTAGGTTATTAATTACTGTCACTTGTTAGTTTTTAAGGTTAGTATTTCAACTGACAACCACATATATTGCTAACACTGTTTTAGTTACTTTATAATTTTAACCAGTAACTAAATAGTAAGTGCTCAAATTGACTCAGAAATTTTTAATATTGTTTCATATGCACATGACGCAGGGATTTTCTTTCCTGGCAAGAACTTTATCAAAAATTATTACTACGATCTAACATAATATAAATAATTCGGTACGAAACAAACATACTAACTAATTACTCTACACTAAAGGATAAAACTACTAATTAACTATTACTAAAAAAACGAACAATCATAATTATTAAGTTTATATCAAAAAAGACCTTGCGTCGATTTTGAATGTCAGTTATCATGTTATTATCATATCATATTCTTGAAATCTAAAAACTACATTCCTTTCCTTCGTACAAACGCCATTTTGTAAAGACTCTCATTCTGCCTACAAAATTAATGTTTTCTTATAAAATTAGTAATAAAATTTTTCACTTAACAAAAAAAAACAAAAAATAAAGTTGTGCTTAAGACGTCCTTTCATAATAAAAAATACATAACAAATGATGTAACTGAAATAACCATCTAATCTGGCACGTAAGTGGTTTTTTAATTTTACTTTAAGTATCGTCAATTAGAGATTGTGATATTCGTTCTGTAAATTATAAGTCAATTAAATTTTATATTTTAAAAAATGTGAAATCATGTCGTTTACCTGTTGTAATTGTTTTTATTTTAATAAATTAGTAGTTCGAAGAAGCACCTGCAACAAGAACGCGAAACGTCGCTATACTCCAGAACTAGTGTTAGTTTTTTATTTACAAAACCTTTTACTGCAACAAAAGGTCTAGGAGTTCCTAACCGCCTGGAGTACTTTATACAATAACTGTTTGGAAATATTTATTATTATTGTATTGTTGGAGTATTCGAAAGAGGTATAGTAATACTGCTTACTGCTTCAATTGGATTGAATGGAAAAAGAAGGGTAATTAATGTAGTGTAAACATTCTTTTTGATTTGTTGTTTTTAATAAAACATATTGCGATGACAAAGGGGTAAATTTTAATTTTGTTTTAATGTTAGGCGCCAACCACTTTATCAACCAATTTAATTTTAGGCTCTCTCTCTCAATTGTTACTTTTTTACCGGAAAACAAAAGTGTTTTCCCACGCACGCGTTTTGTACAACTACTATCCAAATAATTTCTGTCACTAAATTTTGATTTATATGTCTTATTCCTTTCATTAAAACACCTTCTCGGCTCAACAATAATTTATTTTAATTAACATCGTTTTAGAAATTTATTTACAAAACTGTGACAAATGGTAAGTTTGGCAACGTGTACAATTTTTACGTGCCCGCATTACGCGCAAGTCTTGATTTTGTGCACGTTGCTTATTTACAGGAATTCTTAACCTAATTGAACTACAACTACTTTACAAACTTATTGTTACTTAATCTAATTCTACCTGGTCGTAACGCCAACCTCGACGGTGAGTATTTTTTTTTGTATTCGATGATTTCTATGTTCTTTTACTTTCTTTTCAGGTTATTCCTACGCCGTTTCAATTTTGCTCCGCCTCGACCGTTCATTCACCTTGGGTTCATGGACCCTTTCCCTTCGGATCACTTTCACTGGTGAGTATTTACTTTCCCCGTTTATTTTTGTTTAGTTTTATTACTGTAGTACTTCAACTTCTCACTTTTGCACTTAGCAATTTTACTACTTTTGAATTGTTTTATCGTGACGTCATTTATTTAACTTTTGCGGTATTTTTCATTGCACCAATGTAAGCTTTTACGCTGTGATTTTTGGACTCCTCGGGCGTCTCTTCCGCACTTCTATTTATTACTTCCGGATCCATGGCCAACTTGCTTATCAATTTATTCAAATAAATCCGTTACACCGCGTAGTTTCTTTAATTTTTATAATTAATTTTCTTAACTATTTATTAATTACTGCCATTCTTCTTTTGTTTTTCTGTCCTTCCTTCTTTGTCTTTCTTTTCTTGAAAGAGTATTGGGCCGCTTTGCAATTTGTCTTTAAATTTTGATTGGATTCATAACCCAACTTTTTATAATTAAATTCGTTTAAACCACGCATTTTCACCCTTTACGTCCTTGTTTATGTTTTACATTGTCTATCACTCACTTTTATTTAGCCCTTTTGTCACTCTCACCTCACATTTTGTGTCCAGGCAAATGACCTTGACCTAGTATTTCTACCTTAATTACCAAACTACTACTAAATTTTATACAGGTTTTCTTTGGCTGGGAAGATTACTGATGCTGCGGGACACTTAACAATGATTGAAGATCATCATTACCTAAGATTAACTATCCAATTTCCAGTAGGATTCAATGATCTTTCCGAACATAGCCGATTTACCAAGAATATGGAATTTTTGCCTTAAATGGGGTTTTAATCAATCTGAAATGGCATTTTAAGGACTTTTCGAGGATTATGGGACTGGCTAAAATGCAATAACATCGCAATATGTTCAACTATTTTTTTTATTTAACCCAGATATATTACTGATATATATTTGTGATGATAATAATAACAATAATAATTATCATTGTTAATTTTAAAAATTAATGACATTACTAATACAATCATAATTTACACAAATCTTGTTGTAGTACATACTGAGTATACCAAAATTAGGTGGCGTTTCATAAGTACATCAAAAAATGCTAACTAAACAGAAAATGTTTTTCTACGATCGTGCACAAAGTGACTATTTTGTGCAACGATGACTGTGCTAAAAGTTTAACTTTTTTGACATTGGTGCAAAAAGCAATTTATGAGTGCAAAAAGTAAATTATTTTATGCATTAGTTTAAAAGGTTATTTTATTTTATTTTTTATCTTTTTTTAATTTTTTTTTATCGTAGAAAAAATGTTGTGTGCAAGATGTGCAAAAAGCATATTTGTTGCACTCTCTTTTGCTCGTCTCGAGCTGAAAACTTCACGAATTGTGGAACAAATATGCACTTTTTACACTAGTTACACAAATAACTAATTTCTACGATCGTGCAAAAAATGAATACTTTTGCAGCTATTACTGTATCAAAAATTTCACTTTTTTTTCCAAAAAGCAATTTATTAATGCAAAAAGTATATTATTTTTTGCACTAGTGTAAAAAAATTAATTTTTTATTTATTTTTTTTTATTTTTTCATTCGTAGGAAAAATTTTTTGTGCAAAAAGCATACTTGTTGTACTCAGCATGTTACAAAATAGTTATTTGTTTAACTAGTGCAAAAAGTGCATATCTGACTTTATAATGGCATTAGCATGCTTATAAGTAATAATATTTTTATAAAATGTTACTACAAGCGTTTCCATTCTACTACTACATTTTAATTTGAGATGGTTATGTTAGATAACAGTCTAAGGTGGATAATGGTTGGCATGTATAGGTTTCAGTGATTTTCCTAAACCTTGAAATAAATACTGTTGCCAAGACGAACCAATCCACCAATGCACCCGGTTTTGTTACCACATTATACAGGTTTATACTGATCTTCTGGGGCACCATACATCACAATACAATAATGAAAATGTACCATACAAGTATATAATCTTAAACAGTGTCATTTTTAAATGCATATTTGAAAAATGGGTTTAATATAAATCAGGATGGCCTATATACTATAATAAACTCTTAGTATTTTGATAACTCAAAAAAAAAGAATTTGTTAAGAATCGTAGCTTACCTAAGACAAATTTAAAAATTTTTCGATGTACATTGCATTGTTTTAATTTGAGTACATAATTTTGGGAAACTCTGTATAATATGTAGTGTGGCAAAATACGTATTTACAAAGTATTAATAATAGTTAATATCACTTTATTTAACTATTTTTTTACAATTTAAGTATAATGCAATATCAATAATTAAATTACATTAGACCATCGTAACAAAAAAAGAAAATAGGTGATTATTAAGATTTATAGAACAAATGGAAATTGCTAAGTACTAACTCCAAACACAAATTTTGATTATATTCTCAAAATGCATTTGTTGAATTAAGTGCATCAAAAACAGTTGTTACTGCATTGAAGTGCTAAATTCGTGATTATACAATATTAACAACTACGAACCTATTTTAAGAAATGTAAATATTTTAATACTTTAATAAAACTGTAAGAAAAATGTCCACATTAATCTTTAATGTTCAAAATTGACGTAACCGTTCATAATCAAAATAATTCCATACAAAATTTCAAGAACAAATACAAATAGAGAAAATACTATACCTACGGCCAAAAACATAAAGACAATATAAACGTGGTTAAACGTTAAAACAATTTGTCTACTGTTAACAGCAGTTGATGACTTATCCGTGTGAATATCTTTCCAAAATCGTCAGTTATTCCAGACTCACAAAGAATGTATGTAATTTTTTCTAAAGTTGCGTGGAAGTAACCCAATTTTGAATCGGCAATAACATAATCAAAGTTTCCAGTAACTGAATTATCTTCAATCGTACGGGACAGTTCGAAAAACGTAGAATTTAGATAATCTTCATCGCCTACAAAAAAGCGGCGCACTCACCTTTTTCACACAATCAAAAAAATATATCAATAGAATCATTTTTGTGAAGAAATCTTAACGATCTGTATATTTCCTTATTACGAGGATCGTCATTTGCACTTGTTCTAGTAAATACTGCATCTCTCAATTTAGTATTTGCAATAATAGGAAGTTGTGATTCAGAAAGATCTTTTAAGTTCTGTATACCACGTTCATACTTAGGTACAGTTAAAGATTCTAACATTTTTGAAGTAAACAAAGTTTGAATATGAATTGAGTATATAATATAAATAATTACAAGAAATCGTAATGGTCGATGAAACGGAATTTTATAAATTGAACCAAATAACGTAGCTTGCCAAATACTCAACATGATGAGTGTAAACTCGTATTTATTATCAACGCATTTATTTTTTAATTTCAAGATTAACCACCAAGCTGTAGTGATACATGCATGACAAAATTTCAAAACAAGTCACGAGTATCAGAGGTGACAACTAACCCATGTCGTAGTACATAAATTAGAAGTCAGTAACCCACTCCAAAAATAAAGTTAATAAAATTTGGCCTTAACAAAAAGAAAGTTGTGATCGTCAAATAAATAAAATGGAAAAGGATCCTACGTTGTGATTATTTTTAATTTATCTACAAGATTTGGATAGATTCGGATTGAATGAGAACTGATTCACTTTGGATAATGTATTATAAACCAATAAATTAAAATAAAACTCACATGCAAACCACAATAACATTTAATATTTAATTCCTGCATAGGCTGCTTACAAAAAGGAAAACCTGAAAAGTACATTGGACATACACAAATAACACACAAATCGCAAAGGCATAACACATAAAATGTCAATAATCAAAATATTAACCAAATCAAATAAAACACTGCAACAAGATATGTTCATCATATTTCAATTCTTATGAGATAAATAATCATCAAATAGCCTCATAACTTCGTTTGTCGCATGTTAGTAAAACACAGAGAAAACAAAAAAAAACAATACATTGCATATACATAATAAATATCATATCAAATAAAATCAAGATCATAAATCAATAGCCTCTGCTTTGATATTCTTTGTATCAGCAGGTTAATAATAAGTTCAATGACAATAAATGTCATAGTAAAAGTTTCATGTTAAATTGAGAGAGAGATAAGCTACTCCACTTGCATCAAACCAGCTAGGACATAGTCAACCAACGGTTGTTGCCAGGCGGCTTGAACCGCTCCCTTTCTGACGAACACTCCCCAACGTTTGTTAAATCAAAAATATCAAATAATTCCACGGTGGAGGTGTACAAGCTACTCCACTTGCAACAAACCAGGTAGGACAATTAAGTCAACCAACGGTCGTTACCAGGCGGCTTAAAATACACCCATCCGATTCGAACTAAATCAATATATCAAAAAAACAACATCGATAAGAGCCTTCATTCAAAAACGTTCCCCAACTTGTAAAAGTTAAGTACAAACGAATTCAGGAGTAAGGTATCGTTCACATCCAATTAAACTAAATCAATGCAGACACAAAAAAAAATAAGAATCAACGCACGAATACACGAAGCTTTCCGCTTACATTTACTAAGTTAGCTTAAGAAGTTCTCATTGAACATTACTTTACAATCACTCATGGTAAAACTGCATACAAACATAATAAACTGTCTAGTAACTTCTTAAGTTGAAGTTGGACACAACAATTTCGTATACATGTTAATTTTCCGTATACGCAAGTGTTAGCGGAATGGTGCTAAACATTTGGCAATTCTTAATTTTACGTACGTTAATTCAATTCAAATAGATGTAAACGACCCTTAAAACAAACGATTTAAAACAAATAATAATTTAGTAGCGTTCCACATCTTGTTGCATTGTTAGAAAAAATCCCCTTCATATGTTCTAAAAATAGACTGAAAACGCCCAAATTTATGCCTCCGCGACAGTGGTTATTTTACAATCTGAACTAAACATTGTTAACTTATATTTTATCTATTGTTTCCCATAGCAATATATATGAACTCAATTTAAATTAAACCTTAATAAAAAAAAAACATTTGATAAATTGGTGACGAACGCTTCATGAAGGCGTTTTACAAAAAAAATACGCGCGAGACGATTCTCTACGCAATAAATTTTCAGACAAAGAAACTACATTAGCGGTTCCTAATTAGTAAATTTTTCTATAATTGTGGTTTAAACAATCGTAAAAGGTAAAACTAAAAACGTGCAAAAGGGCAAACTTAAATCTGGTTCAAAATAAAGCATCCCCAAAATTAATCTAAACATACATTGTACATACCTCTAGTAACACGTTACAAGGTTCACACACAAGTGTCCCTGCATCGCCCTTATTTCATTAATTCAAACAAAAAAAATTTAAGGCGGAGAATTCTTTCCGATATATTTCGAGAGCAAAAGCGTACAAAAAAAAACTAGCGGTTTAATGTGTCGTCTACCTTTTAGGGTAATTATACATAATTTTTTTTTATTATTATTTAATTTTTAAGTCTGGAACTCTACAAAGCCAACACTGTAATCAGGTATGAGAATAAAATACTACCCCATAATACATTTTGGAAGATGAATAGTATCACTTTAAACCCTGACATTTGTTTAGGTTTGGGAACAAGCCAAATAGCTGTATCGCTATAAATCACAGGACCGCTAATGGCAGAATTTTTAAGGTTTCTCAAAGGACCAAATAGTATAATAAACTCATTTAATGTACCACTATAATGTTCAAATGTAGTACTTGCATTCATATAAGAAGATATCAAATTAATGAAATGCTTACTTTTGGTATAACCCACTTGCCTTTCTTGAACAATTTTATAGTCAACCTGTAGAATAAACATACAGTTGGTATATTTCCGTAAAACTTGAGGAAATTCAAATGTAAATTTTAACTTGCAGTTTTGTTCGTTTACCAAATTTAGGGCTCTTCCACAGTTGTTAGTGACTGCCTGTGGATTCGCTGTATATAGTAGCAAAGTAGTGTCGGTTTTATTAAAATCGTAAAACAATACGACGACATGCATTAAATAAATTTTCCACAACGTTAAAAAAAAACTTGAAATGTTTTGTCGTGGTGTTATGATAAGCCATTTTTCATCTGCCACGCAAATCTTATGCCACACACATAACATTAAAAAGTAATAAGGTTTTGTTGTAATATCTTCTAAAGCATCCACATGGAAAACGATGCCAAACTTAACGCTCAAATTATATGCTGTATCAACAGAAAAGTGTAAGCGAGAATTCGTAATAGTGTTAGGTAAAGGGTATGTATCATTTGCTGCAGATAAAACGAACAAAGTATCTTCTTCCTCAAAAAGAATATCTGTTACACGTTGAACACATTGATCTAACTCGCGACTGTTTTCGTCTTCAAACTTGATTTCACAATTACTTTTTAATACTAAAAATTGACACAATAACAAAATCTTTAAATTGTAAGGCATTTGTACTGGTAATTGACAAATCACTATTAAATTGATTTATTTTCTTTTATCGATCTGCTTAAAAATGAATGAAGCGGTTGAAAAGAATTTAGGACAATTTTATTACAGTAACAAATAAATAAATTGTAGAGTAAAAAGACAAAAATATTGATAGTTTTGTAACACGTAAATGGCAAATCTGCTAATGCTTTTTTGGTATAACTAGCATATAACAAATTATTATAATTTTTCAAGCATAAACTACAATTTTTCCATATCAGTGCTAGGAAAGTGCAACGGAAGTTTTATTTATGTGTTTACTAATTCTACGTGTAGTTTTTCCAAATATCTGGTGTCTTCGTTAGGAACTGGTTAAGAATAAATTTATTAACGATTCAGTTCTCTTCTGTTGCTATTGTTTGAAAAATAAAAAAAATAAAATAATGCCATATAGTACAATTATAATTTTGATTTAAAGAAATATTTTTCGTTATCGTCTACTAAAAATTTTGCATTATTAAATATAATTAAGAACTAAAATTAGATCAAAATATAAAAAAAAATGATGATTACTAGATAAACTTACCTAGAGAATTACGAGCTTAAAATGAGTCGATGTTGGTATTTTATTTAAATCCAGATTAGTTAAACTATACAATAAAAATTTTAATTAATTATACCAAATTAATTAAGTAATAATTACAGTGCGGTCAATGATAAAAAATTTAAATATAAATAAGTTACAAACGTTTTGTACGACGAACAAACGTAGAATATAAGTTCAAACTACGTGTTGACGTTTTATGAATTAGCTATAATGGCATTTAACATAAAAGAAAAGTTTTAATTTATTTTATAATATGGATTGTCGTATAAAACGTTTATAATTTATTTCTGTGCTTTTTGAATTTTATAAAACTCGCAAAATGGTATTTAATGCAAGGAAATTTTTTAATTTATGTTACATGATCATTATTTTCTACTCAAATTTTCAATGAAATTACGTTAGATTAATTTAATTACTTTCATTCTTAACACTAGTAGCTCCGAAATACATACTACATTTCATCTTAATACCGGATGTTATTTAAATATTGCAATTTATCGTACATAATATTAGAAAAATAGATATAAAGGAAGTTTAAATAATATCTCCGTATAAAATATTCAATATGTTAGTGTTAATTCTTTTGTAAAATGTTTATGTGTATACTTATTACAAATAGACGTAAAAACAATATTGTGACAGATGTTTAAAAAATAGTGTTATACTTTTGCAAGATATATCCGAGTTTATGTGTATATTACAAACAATTATAAAAGCAATATACATTTTTGAGATAGAGTAAACATTTGCCAAATATTTCATTATTGCTTATTGCAGTATAATGTTTCAAATCTTCCATTGTATACTTAATGTACATTTTGCAACAAGTATTTGGATGTAAAATTTAAAAATATGTTTGTTAGTGTAACGCCAAATTTTGAATTTGAATTTCGCGGGCGAAAACGCTGGCTCCGCTACCGTCGATAAAGTAAGTGATGAAGCGGATATAGATAATGGTGTGCATAAATGAATGTCATAGTATATGTCGTATGAAGTTGATTGTTATATAAGTTCAGAATAAATAATTTTCGCAACAAAAATATAATATTTTTCAGAAGAGGGATTGATGAGACGAATATAAATAAAAGTAACGAAACCACCAACATGTTATCAACCGTTGATGAGGTCGTACAACTAACAGTACGTGCTATTATGACATATCAAGCCGAAAGTAGAAGCCAAGTAACTGATTCAAGATCAGCAAATACTGAAACTCAAAGTCGATACAAAAATAGTGAAATTGCGGCCTTACTACCAAATTTCGATGGTACCGACGATGTTAAGGCTTGGGTGGAACGAGTTGAAAAAGTGCAAGATATTTACAATGTATCGCCGGACCTAATTCAATTAATTGCTGTTGGTAAATTTACAGGCCGAGCGAAGGTTTGGTTTCAGTATAAGCTAGACTACGTTACAATGCCGCGGGAACACCAACGCTTGGAATTCATTAATATGTTTGCATCAAGGCCGAACAAAGTTATGTGTATGAAAAAATTCGAAAGTAGACGTTGGGCAAAAGGAGAAGCATTTGTAGATTATATAACTGAAAAAGATTTTATAGAGTAAAATAATTCGAAGATTGATATTTTAGGAATGTTCAGGAGGAAAATTGAAATTAATGATGTAATTGTAGCGGTAAATTTTCATATTGTCTCGAATAGTACAATGCAAAATCAATGCTTAATAGGTAGAGATATATTATGTACTGGTTTATTAAAAGTTACATTTGGAAGTCACTGTAAGTTCACAGGAGGAGATTGACAAAATTCTAAAAATTGATGTTAGTAATGAAGTTAATGAACTTAGTTTAGATGTGAGAGAATTTATTGATGTTGTAGAGTTCCAGACTTAAAAATTAAATAATAATAAAAAAAAAAATTATGTATAATTACCCTAAAAGGTAGACGACACATTAAACCGCTAGTTTTTTTTTGTACGCTTTTGCTCTCGAAATATATCGGAAAGAATTCTCCGCCTTAAATTTTTTTTTGTTTGAACTAATGAAATAAGGGCGATGCAGGGACACTGGTGTGTGAACCTTGTAACGTGTTACTAGAGGTATGTACAATGTATGTTTAGATTAATTTTGGAGATGCTTTATTTTGAACCAGATTTAAGTTTGCCTTTTTGCACGTTTTTAGTTTTACCTTTTACGATTGTTTAAACCACAATTATAGAAAAATTTACTAATTAGAAACCGCTAATGTAGTTTCTTTGTCTGAAAATTTATTGCGTAGAGAACCGTCTCGCGCGTATTTTCTTTTTGTAAAACGCCCTAATGAAGCGTTCGTCACTAATTTATCAAATGTTTTTTTTTATTAAAGTTTAATTATATTGAGTTCATATATGTTTCTATGGGAAACAATAGATAAAATATAAGTTAACAATGTTTAGTTCAGATTGTAAAATAACCACTGTCGCGGAGGCATAAATTTGGGCGTTTTCAGTCTATTTTTAGAACATATGAAGGAGATTTTTTTTAACAATGCAACAAGATGTGGAACGCTACTAAATTATTATTTGTTTTAAATCGTTTGTTTTAAGGGTCGTTTACATCTATTTGAATTGAATTAACGTACGTAAAATTAAGAATTGCCAAATGTTTAGCACCATTCCGCTAACACTTGCGTATACGGAAAATTAACGTGTACACGAAATTGTTGTGTCAACTTCAACTTAAGAAGTTACTAGACAGTTTATTATGTTTGTATGCAGTTTTACCATGAGTGATTGTAAAGTAATGTTCAATGAGAACTTCTTAAGCTAACTTAGTAAATGTAAGCGGAAAGCTTCGTGTATTCGTGCGTTGATTCTTATTTTTTTGTGTCTGCATTGATTTAGTTTAACTGGATGTGAACGATACCTTACTCATGAATTCGTTTGTACTTAACTTTTACAAGTTGGGGAACGTTTTTGAATGAAGGCTCTTATCGATGTTGTTTTTTGATATATTGATTTAGTTCGAATCGGATGGGTGTATTTTAAGCCGCCTGGTAACGACCGTTGGTTGACTTAATTGTCCTACCTGGTTTGTTGCAAGTGGAGTAGCTTGTACACCTCCACCGTGGAATTATTTGATATTTTTGATTTAACAAACGTTGGGGAGTGTTCGTCAGAAAGGGAGCGGTTCAAGTCGCCTGGCAACAACCGTTGGTTGACTATGTCCTAGCTGGTTTGATGCAAGTGGAGTAGCTTATCTCTCTCTCAATTTAACATGAAACTTTTACTATGACATTTATTGTGATTGAACTTATTATTTACCTGCTGATACAAAGAATATCAAAGCAGAGGTTATTAATTTATGATCTTGATTTTATTTGATATGATATTTATTATGTATATGCAATGTATTGTTTTTTTTTTTGTTTTCTGTGTTTTTACTAACATGCGACAAACGAAGTTATGAGGCTATTTGATGATTATTTATCTCATAAGAATTGAAATATGATGAACATATCTTGTTGCAGTGTTTTATTTGATTTGGTTAATGTATTGATTATTGACATTTTATGTGTTATGCCTTTGCGATTTGTGTGTTATCTGTGTATGTTCAATGTACTTTTCAGGTTTTCCTTTTTGTAAGCAGCCTATGCAGGAATTAAATATTAAATGTTATTGTGGTTTGTATGTGAGTTTTATTTTAATTTATTGGTTTATAATACATTATCCAAAGTGAATCAGTTCTCATTCAATCCGAATCTATCCAAATCTTGTAGATAAATTAAAAATAATCACAACGTAGGATCCTTTTCCATTTTATTTATTTGACGATCACAACTTTCTTTTTGTTAAGGCCAAATTTTATTAACTTTATTTTTGGAGTGGGTTACTGACTTCTAATTTATGTACTACGACATGGGTTAGTTGTCACCTCTGATACTCGTGACTTGTTTTGAAATTTTGTCATGCACGTATCACTACAATGTGCATGCTAAGAATAAGTAAGAAAATGATTTCATGAATAATTATGTAAAGGTTGACAAACCAAGCGAGCCGGAAGTAACGTTGCAAATGAAAATTTTGCTAACACCCAATCATATTCCATTTTTTTTTCGACCGCGTAGATTGTCGTATTCCGATAAGAAAAATGTTCAACAAATTTTATATGATTTATTGAATCGTAAAATTATTAGGAAAAGTGACTCACAATATAGTTCACCTATTGTACTGGTAACTAAAAAATGCGGAAAGGTAAGAATGTGTGTTGACTATAGGGAACTAAATAAGTTCACGATTCGATACAATTACCCCTTACCACTAATTGATGATTTATTAGATAGTTTACGTGCTAAAAAGTATTTCAGTAAGTTAGATTTAAAAGATGCTTTTCATCACATTTCAATTGAACCAGAATCTATAAAATACACTAGTTTTGTGACCCCATTAGGGTAGTACGAGTACCTAAAACTGGCATTTGGTTTAAAAAAACTCTCCAGCCATGTTTATGAGATATGTACACTCATGTAATTTAAAACTTGGACACCACAATTTCTGTAAACAAAAGTTTGCACATTGTGAAGCGGGCTTAAGGGTATCATTTACAATTCTAACATCAGGTAGTCTGAGCAGGGGTTATCTTATAGAAGGACTGTAGAATGAATCATTACACTAAACACGTTTTAGAAAATAGGTAATTTACGTTGCTTACTTAATTTTTTTCTTTAAAGAATATATTTGAAGGTATCGCTAATTAAACACCATAGCTCGATTAATTATCGAATCAAAATTTTGTTTAGGAAATGTTTACAAAATAAAATTAGAAATAATTTTGATTTAAAAAACGTCTACAAGCAATAACTTTTAAATTAAATCAAAAACTAAACATGGTTATTTGGGTTGACTGATTATTACTTATTTTTAAATAAATCTAACCTACTAATTATTGTAAGTTATTAAAAAAAATCATTAAACTCTCTATTCATAATATTTAGTCCTTACAAAATGTATATTTTATGACGTTTCATTTTTTCTGTAGTTAATATAAAAAGTGAAAATAAAAACTAAGGCAATTCTTATTGTCAACGTATATATTTAGTTTTTTGACAAGAATTTATTACATAATTATAATTAAGATACCAAGTTATAGTTTAAAATTAAATGAAAACGTTTTTTTTTTAAATAAAGGTATTACTATATAAATAAATATAAGAAATCAATAATGGGTGTGACCTCCATTATTATTGATACATTCTTGGAGGCGTCTGCTCATTGACGCTATCAAGGTATCAATATAATTAATATTAATCGTTTCCCATGCGGTATCAATGGCTGCAATTAGTGCATTACGGTTTACTGGTATAAAATTTGGCCCTTGTTGTCTTCGGATAACAGCAAGTATTCGAGCCCAAACATTTTCGATAATGTTAAAATCTGGGCTTTTTGCTGGCCAGGGTAACAGCTCCAAGTTATTTGCTTGTATCCAATTGCGCACAACCCGCGAAGTATGAATAGGGGCGTTGTCCTTTAACAACAAAAATACATTATAAAAATGTTAAATCAAGATATTTTTTGGAGAAAGTATAGTGAAATAAGAATACTTACTTTTTGGAAAATATAATCTTCATCTGGATAAAACACTTCGACTGAAGGTTTCATAATAGTTTTCAAAATATCTAAATACACAGCAGAATCAAGACGTCCATCGATAGCCCAACAAACTCTTGGACCCCGCGCGCTAACCCAACCCCACACATTTTCAGAAAAATAACCACTTCGTTTTTTAGGACATATGTGATTATTTTCGTAACGAGTTCCTTCCATTCTAAAAACTTTTAGTGGTCCATTGTTGCGGCTATTGAACGTTTTTTCGTCGCTAAAAATCACTTGATTCCAAAATTCCAAAGGTTCGTTCACATATCGCCTTGCAAATTCCAGACGACGTCTCATATTTTCGTCACTGAGAACTTCTTTCGCAGCAGCATTATTTTTCTTTATTCCCATCTCCTTTAATCTTTTTTGTGCAGTTATACGGCATCCGGGAAACGTAATGAAACAACTCGAGATCTTGAGCACGTGTAGATACTTTAGGTCTACCACTTTCGATGGCTCTTTCCAAAGTGTGTTCAAGATTCCATTTTACTCGGTAATGCCCTACGGTGCTTTTTGGTATATCTAACATACGTGAAATTTCACGCACGCTACGGCTCGCCGCTAATTCCGAAACAATCCGCGCTTTCAAATCAGCACCGAGATGAGGTGGCATTTTCACAACACTTGAAATTTTAAACTAAAATGGAATTTACATTTCTTACTTTATTTATTGGTTCACACTACCCCTTCTCAAACAGTAGGTAATTGTTTATTTATTACATACTTCTAATGACCAATGTAACAACCCTTAGAGCAATATGACTCAAAGGAAGTAAATTAAACAAGCAAGGATATTCTATTGTTATTGAAACTTATTCATAAAGTAAAAGCCATTTTCTTATAATGCTAATGGACGGGATTTTTTTTTAAGTATTAATAATTTATTAGCAATAACATACACGTTCTTGGTTTTTAAGTTGTCATAAATTTGATATGATATAAATTTGTGTTTCTAATATTACATCACAAACTAATCTTTATTCGCCAAAAATTGTTGCTTAAGTTGTAAAGCTTCGTACACACCTGAACAACAAACCGAGCAACAAACATAACAACGAACCGAAAGTCAAACAGAACGACAAACGATCTTTTATGATTTCCACAATCCGAACAACAAACGGAACGTTTGTGCTGTTCCATAATTATTTTCAGTAGTTTTCAGTTCATATATATTTATTATTGAGAAGAGAAAATTGCGGAAAACAAGAAGATAGTGCCAACCAAATTTTTACGCACAAAGAAGAGTAAAAAATTATAATTTTTTTTATTTTGGAAATTTCCCGCTCACATGATGCTAATAGGGACATCATTTTTTCTTGCATTCTTAAACACTGATTAATTTAAAACATTTTTCTTCTGTCAACTCCATAATATTACCTAAAACACAACAAACCCACAAAAGGGAGGACAAAAATAAATAATTTAATTCTCCCGCATAAGTTTGTTCGCCGTTTTGTTTAGATTCGTCCAAACCTGCAAACGCATTCGCGCGCATTTTCTTTGATGTCGGAGAAAAACCGACAAGTTGCGGGAACGCCGCAAACCGTTCGTGGAACAATCAGGACTTGCGAATCTGTTCTAAAATTCGTACGTAGCACCGTCCAAATTAATGTTCCGATTGCCGTTCGGTTCGTTGTTCTGTTTGTTCCTCGGTTTGTTGTTCAGGTGTGTACGAAGCTTTACAATAAGCATATTAATATGAACTATATCTTATGAAAGGAGAGTTATGTAACTATAATTAACGACTTAACGTTACGTTAGTAGATTCCATTTACTATTTACACATATTTTCTTGGAACATTCGATAATTAACTATCGGGATATGATGACCCTATACTTCGCAGGTTGTGCGCAACTGGATACAAGCAAATAACTTGGAGCTGTTACCCTGGCCAGCAAAAGCCCAGATTTTAACATTATCGAAAATGTTTGGGCTCGAATACTTGCTGTTATCCGAAGACAACAAGGGCCAAATTTTATACCAGTAAACCGTAATGCACTAATTGCAGCCATTGATACCGCATGGGAAACGATTAATATTAATTATATTGATACCTTGATAGCGTCAATGAGCAGACGCCTCCAAGAATGTATCAATAATAATGGAGGTCACACCCATTATTGATTTCTTATATTTATTTATATAGTAATACCTTTATTTAAAAAAAAACGTTTTCATTTAATTTTAAACTATAACTTGGTATCTTAATTATAATTATGTAATAAATTCTTGTCAAAAACTAAATATATACGTTGACAATAAGAATTGCCTTAGTTTTTATTTTCACTTTTTATATTAACTACAGAAAAAAATGAAACGTCATAAAATATACATTTTGTAAGGACTAAATATAGAAATAAGATTTAAAACTTAAAATATTTGTAAGTTAAAATTAATTAAAAATAAGTAGAATCAGTCAACAATTAACTTTTTAAATCAAAAGTTATTGCTTGTAGACGTTTTTAAATCAAATTATTTCTATTTTATTTTGTAAACATTTCCTAAACAAAATTTTGATTCGATAATTAATCGAGCTATGGTGTTTAATTAGCGATACCTTCAAATATATTCTTTAAAGAAAAAATTAAGTAAGCAACGTAAATTACCTATTTTTTAAAACGTGCTTAGTGTAATGATTCATCCTACAGTCCTTCTATAAGATAACCCCTGCTGAGACTACATGCTGTTAGAGTTGTAAATGATACCCTTAAGCCCGCTTCACAATGTGCAAACTTTTGTTTACAGAAATTGTGGTGTCCAAGTTTTAAATTTCATGAATGTACTTACTAGAAATTTGCTGGAATTAAGAATAGATAAATGTAGTTTTCTCAAAACTGAAACAGAGTATTTAGGATATATAATACGAGAGAAAGGGATTAGTCCAAACCCCGATAATTTAATCGCAATCAATGATTTTCCTAAACCTCATAATTTTAAAACGCTACATAGTTTCTTAGGTTTAGCTTCGTATTTTAGACGTTTCGTAGACAAATTTTCAATCATAGCGAAACCACTTTATGATTCATTAAAAAAGGAAAGATTAGCTAAATTTGATTTCAAAATTGGTGTGAATGAATTAGATGCCATTGACATGATTATATCAGCATTAATATCTAAGCCGGTTTTATGTATTAAATTAGAAACACAATTGCACTGCGACGCGAGTTCGTTAGGCTTCGCTTCAATCCTTTTGCAGAAGCAAAGTGATAATCACTTCCATCCCGTATTTTTCTTTAGTAAACGTACTTCAGAAGCGGAAGCAAAATTTCATAGCTTTGAATTAGAAGCGCTGTGCATAGTGTATTCGTTGCAAAGGTTTAGGATTTATTTGCAGGGTTTAAGATTTACGATACTAACCGATTGTAATAGCCTTAAGCTTACTTTAGAGAAAAAGGATGTGAATCCTGGAATATTGCGATGGTCATTAATATTACATAATTTTGATTAAGCACTAGAACATAAGAAATGTGAAAGAATGAAACACGTAGACGCAATTAGTAGATGTATTTTAATGTTGACAGAAAGTAGTTTCGAACACAATTTAACTATTATGCAAGGCAAAGACAACGATATTATAAAAATTCGTGATGATTTAGGTCAAACCGAATCTCCTTGGTACGAAATGCGAAATGGGCTTGTTTATCGTAAAGACAAAGGAAAGTTGTTTTTTTATGTTCCAAAAAGTATCCGTTCGAACGTAATCCGTACGTGTCACGACAATATCGGTCATGTAGGCTGTAAAAAAGTTTGTGAATTACTTACACGAAATTATTGGTTCCCTAATTTGACAAAAGAAGTTAGAGGTTATATTTAAAATTGCCTAAAATGTATAATATACTCACCCAGCAAGGGTAAGGCCGAAGGTTTTCTTCATCCTATTCCAAAGGTTAATGTTCCATTTGACACTTTGCATATAGATCATTATGGTGCATTGGAGAAAACCGATCATCAAAGCAAATATATTTTCGCTGTGATTAATGGGTTTTCCAAATTTAGTCAATTGTTTGCGTGTCGCACCACAAATTCCAACGTTGATGTGACTCCAGGCGTAAATAAAAAACTTATTCCGAAATTTAAAGGACCATATGGTAACGAAAATTTTGCTTAATAATAGATATATTGTTGAAGATATTCCTGGATTTCAATTAAATAAAATCCCGTATAAAGCGACCCTTCCACCTTCTCACATGAAGCCTTGGTTTGGTTCAACCGAAAACGAGATATGTTAATTTTGGTTCTACAATGGAAATAGTTTTGATTTTTGTTTATTCGTCTGATTTTGTTAAATTGTTTTGTTTTGTTTAGTTGTAATAAGCACATATGATTATGTTTTAAGTTATGGTATTACAAAGCAGTTTGTTAAAACATTGTTCGTTAATTTGTTTATTGTAAGCTATTTCATAATGTACATTATTTACTGTTATCTTGTATGTTATTATGCTGTTCATTTAAAGTTTGATGTAGTTGTACCATGCTCGAGGCCTAGCATGTTGTCAGGAAGGCCGAACTGTAGCGCCAAATTTTGAATTTGAATTTCGCGGGCGGAAACGCTAGCTCCGCTACCGTCGATAAAGTAAGTGATGAAGCGGATATAGGTAATGGTGTGCATAAATGAATGTCATAGAATATGTCGTATGAAGTTGATTTTTATATAAGTTCAGAATAAATAATTACGCAACAAAAGTATATTATTACGCGCCAACCGCTCAAGAGAGGCCCCTACATTAGAAATGAATCAAAACTGGTATATTACTTAAAATATAAATATAAAATAATAATAACAAATTAATTAAGTAATAATTGCAATGATTAAAACTTTAAATACAAAACGAATTCAAATGTTTTTGACGAACGAAGATGAAATATAAATTAACACTTTATTTACACTGAAGATACTACGTAATGACGTTTTATAATTTATTTATAATGGCATTTAATATAAAAGAAAAGTTTTGATTTATTTTATAATGGTTGTCGTATAAAAATGCAAATTATTTATGAGTATTTATATATTTTTTAAAAATTTATTTAATAGCAAAGTTTTAATTTATTTTTAATTTTAAATAAAACTTTTTTGTTGCGGGTGAAGCCAACGGAAAAGCTATTTACCAAACGTTTAAGAGCCTAACACAGCAGGTAGATTACCATCTACGGTTAAAGTGACGGCAGGAGTACATTAAGCCAAACAGCAAAGTTTCCCTAATGGGCATGTTTCAAATTTTTTTTTTTGCTCAAGCGGTAGAGTGTATCTCTACGAATATAAAAGTGTATTTATTTTTTGTTTGCGTTGAATATTTATTTTTAAATTAATTTTTCAAAGTAGTAATTTTAGAGCTTGATTTAAAAATTGTACTTATTTACGTCATAAAGAGCAAATTGGACATGCGTATTACATTCTACGACGTTGCAACCTAGTGTGACATGAAAAGTAAATAAATATTTATATCTTAGATATAAGTATTTGAAGAAGTTTAACTACTTGTTAAAAATGATATATCAGTATAAGAAATATATTCGTAAAGGATAGAAAATTAAAATTTTTATTTTAAAATGATTACCCTTAGAACTGGCAACAATCAAGTACGTGTATCGGCATTGTTGTCGCTGTGACATGTGCGTTTTCCCGCGTGCTTTAGGAAGGTTATCGGTTCATGTAAAGTGTTTTCTTCTGTATTGTTAATATTATCTTAATAATAATAATGGTTGTAAAACGGTGTTTTGTGCCATGCTGTTCAAATAATTCATTGTCAACACCCAATAAATTGTTTATCAAAGTTCCTTTAGATGAAACCAGGAGGCAAGCCTGGAGTAAAGCTGTAAAAGCAAAAGCTATCAAACCTTCTCAAAAATTGTTTTGCTGTGAAGATCACTTCAATGTAAGTTTTAAATCTGCTGGATCTTGTTTTAATTTGTGTACTATGTAGTTGCAGGAGGATGTGGAAAATTGGGGATATTTTAAGATGGTTGGCAGAAAACTTAGCATTAAAAAAGGGGTGTTACCAAAACCACTGGCAGAAGTGCCCTTAAATTTATCACAGTGGTCACCAGAGTCTCGTAAAAAGAAAACTAGAATTTGAACAGCCTTCAACATCATATAATATTCCACAAAAAAAGTTTTATTGGCAGATGATCCAATCCCGGTAAAAGCACTACCAACGCTTAAAAATTCAAAAGCCACCCAAACAATAAAATCAAGTACTGTAGATGTTGGTGTTAATACATCAAAAGTAATACAAAGTACTGCCATAATTGCTAGTGATTCTTCTTCATCATACTATTCGGAACCAAGTTCAACTGATGACAAATCTACAGCCACCAATTCATCGGTCGAAGTAGAAGTGCAAAAGCAAACAAACACTTTCGAACATGAAGTATGGAAAATACAACATAACAGTCGGCTGTATCTTGGCTTGCCAGAAGATGTGTATATTTTACTTACAATTCTAAAAACGAAGATAGAGTATACACATGTGCTAATGACATTAAAAAAAATCAGAACAGACGACTCTTTCAATCGAATGGCAACTGATTTTTGTAAGAGCAGTTCACTTATAAGCAAAGTGTTTAATAAGACTGTACCCATATTGGCGGCATATATGAAGCAATTAATATTTTGGCCAGATCCACATGTAACACGGGTTCTTGTACCAAGCCAGTTTCAAGCCTTCCATAATCATGTGGAGAGCATTATAGATTGCTTTGAAATTGAAATCCAAAAACCCAGTAATGCATTACAACAAGCTTTAACATGGAGTTCATATAAGAACTGTAATACCGCTAAATTTCTTATATCGTGCACGCCAAATGGACTAGTGAATTTTATTTCTTCGGCGTTTGGAGGACGTGCCAGTGATGTAGAAATTGTGAAGAAATCAGGATATTTAAATATCATTCCAAATAACACCATAATAATGGCAGATAGGGGTTTAAGAATATCACCCCACTTTTAATTCAAAAGAACGCAAGCTTAATAAGGCCACCTTCGGTATCTGCAGGCGAAAAATGAGTAAAGCAGAAGTGCGTCAAACTAAAGTAATCGCAGCATTAAGGATTCATGTCGAAAGACTCATTAGAAGGTTGCGTGAATTTAGAATGTTAAAACCCCATGCTTGCATCAATTTAAATTTAATAGGTTTATTAGAATATTGTGTTCTTATTGCTTGTGGTGTTCTTCCACAACCATAATCATTGTTTTACTAAATAAATGTTACCTATTGCATTTGTATAAATTAATTATTATAAGTTGTACGTGCACTCCTGTAAAGATAAATCACAAATCGTATTAAATTAATTTCGAATTAGTATAGTAATTATTTAATTACCTTTCAGATTTTACATTTCGTACACCATGAGCAAGAAAATCACAATTTCTTCTATAAAACTCGTCAATCATTTCATAATCTATTACAGGTAAATTAAACGAAGTTGCCTCTTCAAAATCCGCAAATCGCTTAGTCATGGTAGCAATAAAATTCCTTGCACAAAATTAATTTATTTTGATTTAAACAAACAAAACTAAATCGCTGCACTAGATTATAGGTTAGGAGGAGCGTGTTAGAAAATCTGGCAACGTCGCAAGTAAACAATATTTTGTTACTGCTTACTCATTGGTTAGGGGATATGGCGGTAAAATATTGCACATTTAAAGTTAATAATTTTTTTAAACTTTAAATAATAATTTGAAGAACAACCCAAAAATTCTAAAAATGTTGTTTTCGTAATACAATAACATCATCTATTGATTGTAATAGTAAACAAATGATTGTGAAATCTTGAAACATGCCCATTACAGATTAAATTTGTAAAGTTACAATTCGTAACGCTAGATGGAAGCAGCGTTTAAAACGTAATCACAAAGAACATAACCATAAAAAGCGTACCAACCTGGTTTCAACGCCATAACCTCAAACAAAGAACATATAGTCATTTATTCTTCAATTAAACATACACAAAAGCTACTCAATTATGTGCTCTCAAACTGGAGATTGTAGTTGTTGCATAAATAGGTGTAATTTATGAAATCTAGCACATCCTGTAGATCCATGTTATTTAATTATGGTATTACTTTATATTAAAGAAGTGTGAATGCAAAATCTTAATCAAAAAATTACAAACAAGACACTTATGTTATTATGTACTAGTAGAAGTAAAAAATTACTAATTTGTTGGTGCCAACTAATACCAGAACACAATTGGATAAACTGCTTGTAGGTCCTCTTGTTATATACATTATTTATTTATTTATTTATTTATTAGTACAACACATTAAAAGTTGTTTATTGTAATTATGTAATATCAGAAATACATAATCTTCCCCGGAATGTATCACAGCCCATAGATACAAGCAGTAGATTCTTTATACGTGTTAGTGTTTCCTTCAGTCACCGATAAATAGCGTTATGCGTTGGCTTTTCGATTTCGTCATTGATTGAAGATCGCGATTATAGTGTCGTGATGGATATCCATTCAGAATCGATTATATTTCATCAAACATGGCTGCGCGCCGTAATAACGGAAATAATGTTACCACACGACGTAACAACGCAATAATTAAAAAATAGATTTTTTTTTAAGTTTTTAATATTCCATTTGTATAAATATTACTAAGATATACTATTCAGTTTGTTTGAAAGAATTTTTAATATTAAATTGAGTGTTAGGGGTGAAAATAGCAGGAAACTAAAATATTATAATAATGTAACACGTATTGCTACCTATCGGCAACTTCGGGAAGTTCATATAGAATCATCTGGGCCTTACACATTCCGGGGGAGATGATGTCTCTCGGGTAATATGTAATGATATGCTTTATAGTCTAAGAGCTAGTGACATTTTTGAGTGATGATTTAGTTAAGGCCTATTTTTTGAGAGACTGTTGTGGAAGACCTAACTGAGTGCCATCCGTAAGGATTAGGGGGTGGCAGAACGCCCTCAATCAGAGTCAATGAGCAGACACCTCCAAGAATGTATCAATAATAATAGAGGTCACACCCATTATTAATTTCTTATATTTATTTATATAGTAATACCTTTATTTAAAAAAAAAGTTTTCATTTAATTTTAAACTATAACTTGGTATCTTAATTATAATTATGTAATAAATTCTTGTCAAAAAAAACTAAATATATACGTTGACAATAAGAATTGCCTTAGTTTTTATTTTCACTTTTTATATTAACTACAGAAAAAATGAAACGTCATAAAATATACATTTTGTAAGTACTAAATATTATGAATAGAGAGTTTAATGATTTTTTTTAATAACTTACAATAATTAGTAGGTTAGATTTATTTAAAAATAAGTAATAATCAGTCAACCCAAATAACCATGTTTAGTTTTTGATTTAATTTAAAAGTTATTGCTTGTAGACGTTTTTTAAATCAAAATTATTTCTAATTTTATTTTGTAAACATTTCCTAAACAAAATTTTGATTCGATAATTAATCGAGCTATGGTGTTTAATTAGCGATACCTTCAAATATATTCTTTAAAGAAAAAATTAAGTAAGCAACGTAAATTACCTATTTTCTAAAACGTGCTTAGTGTAATGATTCATTCTACAGTCCTTCTATAAGATAACCCCTGTTGAGACTACCTGCTGTTAGAATTGTAAATGATACCCTTAAGCCCGCTTCACAATGTGCAAACTTTTGTTTACAGAAATTGTGGTGTCCAAGTTTTAAATTTTATGAGTGTACTAATTAGTAACAGTAAAAATTGTTACAAATTTATTTTGGTTTTTAACAGCTGTTATGATTTAGTTATTCAATGTTTGGAAACGAAACAACTAATAATTTTTTTAAATAGTTTTAATTAAAACGTTTCGCCGTAGCTTCATCAGTTAATATCTTAAAATTAACTAATTAAAAATTTGAAACAAATTAAAAACATGACATTTAATTAAAATCAAAAGAGTATGTACCATACTTCAATGACAAACACAAACTTACAAAAAAAAATGTTTTTTAGACGACTACTATCGAAAGTAACCATATCACAACACAAAATACCATAACTCTTTCAAAACTGTAGTTACGCTTAGCAACGACCTTCGCAATAATTTTTTACCACTTAGTTCAATAAATCAAGTAGGTGAACACATATCGAATTTAACAGGTTATTTATTTGAATCACAGTAAAATAAAAACCAAAATTGTTTTCGCCTTTAAATCATCAAATTATTGAAAATGTCGTGCAGTAGCGATGAATATAACATTCATTAAACACTGCCGTTAGCTTTGTAACAAGCAAAAGTTACCGCACGGGAGTTGCAAAGTTGTTTTTCTTAACTCTTAACGAGTAAGAACGTAATTTTGTATTGTAGTGGTCGAAAAAGTAGTGTTCCTGACTCGTACAAAAATTCAAATATCTGTGCTCTTTTTTAGAACCACTCGTGCTACGCTACGCTTTGCACTCGCTTAGCTGTCAACACTCGCACGATATTTGCTACTTTCGACACTTGTTATATTGTGAAGCACTTACAGTAACAAAATGTATATTTCATAGTTACGCTCAACAAAATAATTAGATTCCTATGATTTTAAAAACTGTCGGTGTCAGATGTAAATACAGACAATTGAGACAAGTATTATCTAAATTTGATAAAGGGAATAAATAATGGAGTAAATCAGATATGGTAGTGGATAAAATACAGTCTGTTAGTCGATTAATGTATAACTTACAATATTACTTATTGTTTATTTTAATTTAATTACGTTGTGATTACAATCGACAATATACGTGCTGTGTTAAAATATGTGCTTATACGATACTAACAATTTTTAAGATCCTACCAATGATCCTACTTAAGTACTACATTTCGTATACTTTAAAAGAATGGTACAGTACAATACAAAATGTGATAGCAGTATAACACATTTAAAAAACAATAGTGCAACAAAGCGCTCGCTTATAAAATATTAATTAATTTTATTAATAATAGTACAAGTAGTGTTGGCAATTCTAGGACAAAATAAAAAAATTTAAGTGAAATATACACATGACTTCTCTGTGTTACAATAATGCCGTAATAATTAATAGCTCATAAAGATTTCAAAACAAATACAAATACTGAAAGTGTTAAACCTACTAACAAGAACATACAAGCAATATAAATGTGATCGAATCTGAGTGTTTTTGATGTAGATACAAAAACATTTTTTGTTTGATTGGATTCTAATGTTTTCCCAAAATTGTTAGTTATTCCTGATTCAAAAATCATGTACATCATTTTCTTAATCGTTGGGATTATATAATGTACTGTACTAGACTGTATTTCAAAAAAATAATGAAAATCTCTACTAATTGAATTATCTTTAATTGTATGAGATATTTCAGAGAACGTAGTATTTAGATAATTTTCATAGCCTACAAAAAGTGCCGCACACTGGCCCTTTTCATACAATCAACCAATTCATAATCAAATTTTTGTTTCCGAACGTAACGTATTGAATTGGACATTTTGTCATAATGCTTATCGTGTTTTATATTTTGAAAATGCAGTACAATACGTTTTATTGAACTATTTGCTAAAATAGGAAGTCTTGACTCATAAATATCTTTTAAGTTTTGTATACCATGCTCATACTGAGGAACGGTTAAGGATTGATACAGTTTTGATGTAAATATAGCATGTATGTGAACGCAGTATATGACATAACAAATTAAAAGATATCGCAAATGTCGTAGCAACGAAATTTTATAAACAGAACCGATTAATGTAGCTCTCAAATATTCAAAAAGATAAGCGCAAAATCGTACTTCTGATTATTTTTTAATTTTAAAATTAACCTACAAGCCAATGCTATAATCAAAAAGGTAAATATAATGCTGCACCATACAATATTTTGAAAGATAGTTGTTAACATTTTCAATGCTGTAAATTTATTTGTTTTTGGTACCAGAAAAATTATTGGTTCTCTACAAATTACCGGACCAGTATACAAACTAGTTATGTTTTTTAAATGGAGTTAGTGCAATAACCAAATATTCAGTATTTGAAGTTAAACTTGAATTTAGACGAGAATTTATCAAATCACTGAGAAACGTAAATTTAGCGTAACTTTCTTGATTTATATTTAGTAAGTTCGTATTCGATACACTGAATAAAAATTACAATTGGTATAGTTTCTTAACGGATGAGGAAATTCGAATGTAAATTGTGACTTACAGTTTTGTTCCTTTACCAAATTCACGACTTCTCCACAATTGTTAGATAATGCCTGTGGATTAGCTGTATACAATCTTAAAAAGTAACGTTTTTATTATATTCGTAAAAACAATACGACAACATTTAATATCCTGTAACTCCACAATTTCAAAAGTATTCCTTAATGTTTGACTGTGACGTTATCACAAACCATTTTGAATTTGGTTTAAAATTTGTCTCAAATATCTTTAAGTTAAAAACGATCGACGAGTGATAATCAAAATCGTTCCCATTCAAAATGACGTTTATTTTACAGGGGATAGAATTTGATTTGAGTAATGTTCGCTAGAATATATTAAGCGAGGATTTGCAGTTATTTTACTGTAGGTAGAATTTTGATTTGAGTAATGTTCTCTAGAATATATTAAGCGAGGATTTGCAATGCTGTTAGGTATATCATATGTATTAGTTGATGGTATAACAAGTAAACAATCTTCTTCTGAAAAAGACTCTCTGATGCGCGATGAACGCACTGGTCTAACTCGCGAGTGTTTACTTCTTCAAATTTGATTTCACATTTACATTTTAAAACTATAAAATGGCACAACAATAAAAATTTTAAATTGTAAGCTATTTTTAACAATAACGTGTAATACAGTTCAACTTCTTTATATGTATTAACACGAAAATTTTATTCAGTGTAGGTTAGTAGGTACATATTTGCATAAGTAATTCAGTAAATAAATTATTGAACAATAAATCATTTCTGGAAGGTACATTACAATCAGCTTTACAAATGACTTTTTAAATTTGTTGATTCACCACCAAACGTAAAACAAAATGTAAGACTTTTATTAGGCGATATTAAAATGAAATATTACGCAAAGAAATTTAGCGTAAAAATAGTTTAATTTTCATACGTAATTTTTTTTTATGTCTACTTTTAATAGTCAACATTAAAACATTTAATCAGAGTGAAGTACTGATGCACTGCTGTGCTAACATAAAAGGTTAAAAAAATTAATGTTAAAAACATTACTTTAATAGGTAGTTTTAATCCAAAGCAATAGATTACCACGAATGCCGTATGACTCAAGTTTGTACTGTTCATCTACCGAGCTGAACTCCGTCGAAAGCCTTGCCAAAGTCATTGATTATACGATGGAGTCAGATTGACAAACCCCGTATAAAAATTGGAAACACCTTAACCGCATTCGGCCACCAGGCGGCGATACTGAAGTATTTGCAGCACTGCATTCAAACGCTCAAATTCGTTAAAAAGGTTATTGTCATCGCTAAATTTTGTAGTATTCAATTGCTTGATGTCGCTGATTCAAATTGTTAGCGCTGAAACAATGCAAACGGTATATAATGTTCGCGTTGAGTAAACAATGACGCAATCAAAACTTTCACAAGTTGTTATTGTAGCAGTTGCATTCCGTTACGATAAGAACTGAAAATGGTTTTTATTTATAATTAGGGCATTCTTTTGTTAAACGGTTCGCCGAAATTTGTGGTATAGCGGCAAGTTTTAAAGATACAACGTTTATTATTTGCAAAGTTGTAAAAATGACAAAAAACAACTTCTTTCCAACTCAGCCTGTTAAGAATTTCTTGTTGCTCCTTTAAAAATATGGTGCCGACAATTGCACTGAATCTCTCAATAAACTAATTTGTACCATCTGAAATGTATAGAAGTTATTAAAAATGCAATAAAGATGCCGGAGAAAAAAAATAAAATAACTTATTTATGTTGTTTCTAGTCCACGTTGAGTTGGTTTGTCGTATTGAACCTATGGGAAGAAATCGGCAATTGCAATGGTTTTAGGCAAAAATTAGAAGATACCTACCTACTCTATTTCAGCTACCCTTTCATTACGCATTTAAGAAATCAGTTGTATTTCCGAATTCGAGACCGATTGTGTGTTTGCACCTTAATATTTCATAATCTCTGATTGTAATTTATAAACGATCTAGATATTAATTAATTTTATGTGTGTGTTATTTGTGTGCTTTGAACGTGATTAATATATTGTGTAAAAACCTTAAATTTTTACATAATTCCTGGAAATAAGTGCCCATTTATTAAATGTAATAAGAGAAAGAGCGATTTTCCAAACTTAAAATGTATAGATTTCCCACAGAAGATCCAGGTAGGATGGAAAAGTGGTTAATAAATTGAGAAAATCTAGTTTTATTTGACCTTGACAAGGAAAAACTGCGAACTCGTTACGTTTGCCAATTTCATTTTGATGCCGAATCATTTATCAATCATACGAAACATCATCTCATTCAATCAGCGGTCCCTTCAAAATATAATCATGTTTTATCCGATTTATTCTTACCAAGTACTTCAACCACGGAAGCAACTAAATCACCTCCTCTTGTGGTCGACATTCCCAAGGTACATACAGTAAAAAACGAAAAATGGATCCTGAGATTTCTCAAGATGAAGATGAAATTTAGTGTGATACAACAAAAACAGATTTGACACGTTTGAGAGAATTAACGGATATGCCATCATCACGTAAACGACAATAAAAAATAATTAGTAATGAATGAAAACAATGTCGAAAAGCGAAAAGAACTTGGCATTAATGATGTTTTACAAATCTCCAACAACCTATAAATTCTTAAGAAATGACTTAAAAATAATTTTACCATCGCCTACAACACTCCGAAGTTGGATAGGTTGTTCCTATTACAAAACAGGGTTCGACAAAAAACATCTATATCAAATTAAGAAAAAGTTTTTTCTTAAATCAAACTTTGAAAAAATCCGGTGCCGTGTGTTTTGATAAAATGTCAATATTGCAATTTTTAGAATATTCAAAAAGCATGGACGTCATCGAAGGTTTTAAAGATTTAGGCCAATTGGGGCGAAAAAATAAAAAGTGCTAAACTTGCATTAGTTTTTATGGTAAGAGAGATTTACAATTCATGGAAATTACCCTTATCATACTTTTTATCTAATTCTGGTGTGAAATACAAAGACTTGGCAGTTCTTATTCAAGAAGCATTAAAAAACTTAATTAACGTAGGTGTACTCCCTAAAATTATAATTTGTGACCAAGGGACAAGTAATCAGAGTGCACTAAAGTTATTAAATGTTACCGTCGAGAAACCTCACTTTAACGTGTTAAACAGAAAATATATGCAATCTTCCGTAATAATCTTTTAGTAGGCGATTATCGGTTTATGCGTGTTTCGGGCGTCGCGTTTTGTGCGAGATCATAAAACCCTCTCGTTTCGAGCGTACACCTTAGATGCAATAAAAGGTATTTGCAACACCTTCTCGTTTCGTGCGCTTTAAACTGATCATAATTAGATGAATAATTACGTCGGATAGAGATCCTACCCTAATTAAGAAGAAGAAAAAGATGATAATCATCCAAAAAAATACTAGGAAAAATATTACATAGATAGGTATGTACTACTATTTATTCAAATTTAATTATATACATTAGTTTTCTTAAAGTTTCGCCTAAGCTCACTTTAGTTTGCACAAAATCGTCAACAGTCATATTTATATGATAGTCTAAGTCACAGTACTTTTTTGCACGCTTTGGAGTGTTCATATTCAGCTCAGTTTGTTTCACAACAATATCGTAGTACTGTATTTCGTCACTAAGTATTTTAAGTAGTTCATATATATTTGGATGCGCTTTTCCAACACGGTTATTCAGTCGATGATGCCATCCTTCTACCGAATTTGTAGTGCGGTGTCGCTCCTTGTAACACACCCATATGAAATCACTATCCTCAAGCCATTGCTCCACAAAATAATCACTGAACTTTACCAGCGCATCTTCCTGTGGGGAGTTTTCCATAATAAGAAGCCATGCTTCAGGAATGTACTCTTTTGGTAAATGTGCCAGTGCTGCACACATACGAACATGTTCCCTGATTGTTGAATTTTCTTTGTAACTTGTAACCAAACCCAACTCTTGCACTTTTCGCCACAGGCATTGGTTGAAGTGAAAGTTGCACCCTTTGATTTTCACTTCCAAAAAAGTTTGCTTCAGAGCGTTTATCGCTGCTCTTTCAAAGTCAATATGGACTTTTTCTGGCTTAAATTTCGAACTTTTTTCCAACAGTGTAAAAAGTCTTCTATATGTGGCTTCCTTTCTGTCTGGTAAAAGTGCATAGATGGCTGGAACAATCCTTGTACTAACATCATTGCTTCCCAAATCCACGTGTATTGTATACAATTGGTCGAACAGGGAACAACAGCTTTTAAATGTCCCGTCCATAAAGAATTCTGAGCCTTGGGATAGAAGTCCCCTATCACTGCTAAAAACCAATATCCGATCTTCCTGGCCGTCGTCTATGAGCACAAGATGTTGCATTGGCTCTGGAATTATGATTTCTTCTCGCTTCTTTTGGTAAACATTTAACTCCCAAAGTTTTTGTCTGGCTCTGTAAAATCTGTCTTTACGCTTGTAAGTGTTGGTACTTCTACTACAAAGTCAAGTCCAGCGTCCTTAACTTGCATTAGCTCTTCGCGGTAGATCTTAGGAATTGGTAGCAACTCCTCGCGTGCACGCTTTTTTGCCTTATGAAGACATAAGTCCACATCATTTTTAGCTTCGTTCGGGACACATGTATGATTTTTCTCTTGAAGAATTTTAAAATTATTTGTTGTCAAGGGCCCCTGGACATGACCGGTTCGTACAGATCCAGCGCATGGTCTCGTTCTTATTTATGCACTTTATTGAGAAACGATATCCGGAATATAAAATAGCCGGTTTGCCTCTTTTAGTATCAATCACTTTAACTTCCATTATGGCGATTTAAAAATTTGCACTGACGACGTTTATAACAGAAAAGCTTTTACAAAACTAAGGAATATGAAGATATTGTCACCCTTAAATAAATGGGTATTTAAAGTGGCCTCCGAAATAGTTTAGAAACGTTATCAGCGGCTTAGAGTTTAACAATCGATAATTTATGCAAAACACATTAGGGGGTAATTTGTAAAATCCAATATCGAGTAGGTATTATACCTGGCCTATAGTCGAAAATAAAGCAAGTAAATAGCTTATCTGTAAACAAGTAATAAGTGAATAGAATTTCTTGATTTTACAAATTACCCCTAATGTGTTTTGAATAAATTATCCATTGTTATTCTCTAAGCCGCTGATAACGTTTCTAAATTATTTCGGAGGCCACTTTAAATACCCACCTGCTATTTTGACCCTAATTATAGTAGATACCTACCTAATTACCCACCTTAATCGGATTATTTTGTGTACGCACGAAACGAGAGGAATAAATTCCATAATTTTTAATGCGCCCGAAACGAGAGGTTTACAGGTAGTTTTTAATCTCCGTACGAAACGCGTCGCCCGAAACAATATGTGATGATGACAAAAAAATATGTTTTGATGACATCAAAAAAACTTATCAGATGGATAAAAAAACATAAACTGCAAAATGTTAATGAAATAACAGATGTACACATTTATCTGAACTCTTTTCAAAAATAAGTGTTAAACTTGCTGTTCAAGTAATGTCCCATTCTGTAGCTGCTGCGATTAAAACTTGCAAAAAAGGAAAGGAATTGATCAGCAATACCGCAGAAAATACAGCTGAATTTATAAACTTAATGAACAATTTATTTGATGTTTTAAATAGTAGACAATTATATACCCGGAATCCTTACAATTGCGCCCTTTCTGAAGAAAAATAAATTAGCTATATCTGTACTGGAAAATGCAAAAAAAACTAATAAACCTAAATTTAAAAAATAAAAAGATATAGTAGTAATATGAATGCGACTACAAAAATTACTACCCCACCGTGTTTTAATGGTTTATTACAAACAATAAATGGTGTTGAGCAATTATTTTTAGATGAACGAACGAACGAACTTAGATATAAAATATATAATAACGTGCAGGTTGAACCAGGATGTGATAGAAAATTTATTTTCTGTATACCGACAAAAAGGAGGATACAATCTGAATCCTACATCACGATTATTTAGAACGATCTTCCGTTCATACTCAATACATTCCCTAATGAAACCACCAAAGTCTTCTAATTGTGAAGCTGATGATGGTACTTATGTAAAGCTTGATATGGATCCGGACATGAAAACTGTCATTGAAAGTGGAGATAAACCGCATCAAGGCGAAAAGATAATGAAGATGAGACCATAATGTCATCATCAACATCAAGTGTTTCCAGCTTGAACTCTGTTCCAAGTACCAATACTATAATTGTGACAAGTGAAGATTGTTCTGTAGCATATTTTGCGGGCTACTTAGCTCGTACGTGTATAACAAAAATTTAATTGTACATCATGTAAAAATTGTTTAATCACTAATTCTAAGTTAAACAACCAAAAAAACTGTTGATTTTATACAAAACTTACGATAATGTAACTAAGATAGCAGAAGGGAGGCTTTATGCACCAAGTAAAAATTATTTACATGTAGTTACTTTGTGTTTAAAGAAATTCCAAAAATGTTTTGATAATATTTACCATGAGACCAAATTAAAGTTCAAACTTATGCGTAAAATTCAAAAGAATATTATTATTATAAATTGGTTAGGACAAGATGAAATTTGTAAATTATTTATACTAAAACAAACTTTTAGTTACAAAAATATTTAAATGTTCAAAATTAATTTGTAATAAAATTATTACATCAAATAAAGCCAATCCAAAATTAGAATTTTACAGCACAAATAAATTTAATTAAGGTGAACCTATACGAATGTGGTGATTATTGTAAATTATAATTTTGTTTATATTTTTTATAAAGTAATTAAATCCATAGTAGGTATACATTATTTACTAATAAAAAACACATTTTTTAAAATTTTGTACATTATTGTTTTATTCCTTATTACATACTAACTACCTAAATAATATATCAATAATTTCGTTCGGTCAAAATTTAACGTGTTTTGATGCTTTTCTGATGAATTACTACTGTTTTAATCAATGGTTTTAATTAATAGACAAAATTTTTGAGAATCCACGAGCTTTGTTTATATACCTAGTTCAATTATATAATCAAAGTTACGACTTATCTGGAGTAACGGAATTTGGCAATTCTGCTACTTCCTTTCACAAATCCATGTTGTTCAGGTGGTATTAAGTACATAGTGTTTTGTAAGAGATTGCTTCTGTACAATGCTTTTCATAATTTTTGATGGAATTGAGAATAAGCTGATAGGGCGGTAATTAGTCGGATTAATTTTTTTACCATTTTCATAAATAGCAGTTACGGGTGCTACTTTCCACAGATCTGATACAGTCGATGTTTCAAATAAGCGATTCATAATGTTGCAAATAGAAGTACAAAGTATGTCAGCAAACTTTTTTAAGAAAAATGTGTTTAATCTATCAATCCCAGAGTTATTTTTGTTGCCAAGTAGTTTTTATTTGACTTTCTTGACATCATAACTTTAGTGAGACTTCTTGAATGCGATTAGCTTTAATTTTTGTAAAATGTGGTTGGTAAATTCATTTGTGAAAACCGATGCAAATGTGTTTGCTTAAAGTTACGCAGTTTTAAAATCAGTTGAACATATGAATCAATCAGGTTCTCGCAGACGTGACATACTAACTTTAGACCACAAAGTTGATCAAACATATTTATATAACTTTTTGATTATCTGAACATGCAATACTTTCTTCATATTCCTGTCTGACCGTCTTGATGATGGATTTCAGTAAGTTTGAGAAAGTTCTGTGAGCAATAAAATATTGTTTAGTATTTGACTGTTTGCATTTTCTCCAAAGGTTATGTTTATGATTAATACGTGACATAATTTCACTATTTATCCAAGGCTTAATAGAATTTTTTCTAAAGAGTTTTTATAAACGATTGAGTGAATAGTTTTGTTGATAATTTGTAGAAAAACATTTTACATGTCATTTACGTTATCAAGGAGAATTAAGACCACATTGAAGTTGATAATTTTTAAGTCAGTTTCAACGTCTTTGTATTTCATTACTGTATATTCCACAACATTACTGATTAAAGAAATGTACTGTTCCTCATTTGGAAGTTGTTCATCATTTGTAAAAATTAAATTTAGGATTGATGGATTATTCTTGGTACGATATCTAGTGGGTTTTACTAGTAGCTGTTATAAATGAGAATCAATAAAAAATCATACAAAAAACGTTCGAAATTGATGAGGAATCTGAGATAACAGTAATAAGCCAAGAAATGTCGGAGAAATTGAAGCAGCCAGTAGTTATTACATTTGGAGGGTTTGAGAGTTTCAATTAGAACCATTGTAGATGCATTTCTGGAATCTCGAGGTCTGTAAATGCATACTAGGGTTAAAACAAAAGATAACTTGCTAATGTGTAGCACTAAGTTGTCTATACTAAGTAATTGCCAACTGGAAGAGTTAACTAAAACATTACGTGCAATTTCATCACAAAGTTAAATACATACGTCTCCACTAATTAATATAAATAACAAAATTTAGGTTATATAAACTCAGAATTATATAGTCAATAAATAGGTTATTGGTCGGAAGGGCGGGTTATTATTACTATCGAAAATAGGAAAAAATCGACGCGAAGGGGTGATAAGGGATGTCACTAGGAAGGCAGGTAGATAAGCTTAGAACCTTATACGAGAAAAAAACCTAGCTGAAGTAAAGATTGCCAAAGAGGACAAGTGTTCTCTTGCAAATTGTGCAAACAAACAATGAGGAAAAGAGGAGACTCAAGACGAGCAGCATACTGGTGGATTGATGAAGTTGCTAAAAGCAGAACAATGTGCAATGTGCACATAGGAAATTCCAGCACCAAAAGAGAAGTAAAGGCGATGTTGAAACAAAAGAGGCAGTATCAGAAAGCCAGGAGGAGTCCCAAGAAGGATATCAAAAAAAGCAAAAGAGAGTGTTGGAGTAAACTATGCGAAAAATTAGATAAGGATATCTGGGGAAAGATTGCCAAATTGTGGCAAAGAAAATTAAGCACAATGCACACGGGGGTGCTGTGTTAAAAAAAAGTCATCCAGAAAATTAGCACACTTTTCTCCAATACAACAAAGGCTACAGGAAAAACTGGGATCCAGAAATACAAAGTATGAGATTACTGAGGTAACAACAGAAAAGGTTATAGAAATGCCAAAACAACTACCCACAGGAAAGCACCAGACCCGGATTTGGTCCCTGCAGAGGTGGTGAAAACTATAGCGAGAGATATAGGCCACATATTTGGACAAAAATCTTCAATAAACAGCTGGGAGAAGGGATTTTCTGATTGAATAGAAGAGAGCGCGTTTGGTCTTAATACCAAAGGCCAAACAAAAGCCTATAGACCACTGTGTATGTCCCCATAACGTTGCCGTCAAACTATTCAAAAATCATACAAAGAAGATTATCTAAGGTCGTAATCAAGAAAATTTTACCCCATCAGTACGGTTTCACTGAAGGGAAGATCTACCATTGGTGCGATAAAAGAGGTAACAAACGAAATTAGTGAGCCAACAAACGTACCTGGCGAACCAGGGAAATATGCCTGGTGGCGGCAGTCAATGTGCAAAACGCCTTTAACCTGCGGCGTCCAGGAAAGTAAGAGTCGAGGCCTTACAAACAATAGGAACGCCCGATTACTTAACCCAAATAATTCTAAGCTACCTCGTAGACAGGAAAATAAAAGTCAGAATGCCACAGGGGATGATATAAAAGTGGATGTTACAGCAGGAGTTCCACAAGGATTTGAATTAGGCCCGACTCTGTAAAACTGAATTTACGATGAGTCTTGAGACCAAAGCTACCTAATGGTGTCAGTAGTTAGAGATGCCGATCCTAGACCACATTAGAAGTGGCCCAGGATCGGGATCAGGGTTTCGGGAAAGATCGTATGTAAACGTGAAGGGCAAAGCACTTCGGCAGTGGCCTAGAATCGGCATGTGGTTTTGAGGAGAAAGTGGTAGGATAATGTCGGGTATGATCGAGGAAAACGCATGTTGTTAAGTAATAAAAGAGAGGGGGAAAACGGTTAGATATAAATTTAGGATCTTGAAATGCATATTAGTTCTACAGTAATATCAATTTGTTAAACTTCAACCTTAAATTTATTAATTAATTTCTAAAATGGCATTTTTTGCTGACTTGAACGTGTCTACTCATTTGCTTCCTTATGTAAGTGCAAGAAGCCTACCAATAGAAGAAAAATTAAAGTCAAATCTTTTAGTAAAGTTGACGGAAAATTTGGTGAACAAGTGCTTGTTGAATGTGAAGACTTCAAAACACCTCTTCCGCAAAGATTTACATCAAAGTTTACGGTTGCAGACATCAATAGGATTAATAAAGAAATACAGACATCAAAAAATATTTATATCATCAGTAAAGGAGCAGTTGGCCCGACTACTAATATTGAGTTTATTCAAGAACCAAAAATGAATAAAAAGGAAGTGCAATTAAGAAAAATGTATAAGCTAAGGTTGAAGTTATATTTAAAATCTTTGGAATATTTATCGCATAAAATTAGTATATATGAAATTAATAAAGCTTTAAAAAATGTAAAATTGTAATAATAAATGTATTTCATAATAATGTGTGTTTTTTTAACCACCTTTTGTTTCATCATATACATAATATATAGTATATATAATTTTAATAATTTTAAATAATTGTTGACCGTGGTATGATTAAGATGCCAATATCTATTAAATTTGTGTGTCCTAGTTGTAAAGGAGAATCTGATTTAGAAAACACAAAGTGTCTCATGTGCTCTTTGCACGATATTGTAAAACGCCAAGGTGGAAAACACTTAACATCATATTTTTTAAACAGGACACAAAAAATAAAACAAATTGTGAATACAACTTAGTAGAAAAAGTGTATAGCTTGTAACAATGGTTAAGAATTATAAACGAGTGCATTTAGTGACAGAGTTTTTGAATATGATTTAAATGATCTACATGAAGACAGGCGGAACTATTATTTAGTAGACAAAATCAGGTTTCAGAGTAGAATTAAGGCTGCAGAACAATTACTTAAATATGTTTTAATAAAGAAAATTAATAGAATCAAAACTCTCAAAATGGAAAAGGAACATTTTCAATGAACTGAACTTCATTATTTAACGTGTACTTTCAATCAGTGTTCTATGTATTCAACAGTTTGTCAATAAAACTTTTGGGTAGTAAGTGTACAGTCTGTAATAATGGTTAAAAATTGAAAACACAAATGTATACTCAAATACTAAAAAATTAAAGGTTTGTTAATATGTACATCAGACGTACTAATATGTGTAGTTAATCAAAACTGTTTAACACTTATGAACCCCAAATGAGGGTAAGCGTGATGTAATAACTCAATTTTCAAAAATAAATCTGTCTACCTTAGGTAGTAACTTTAAGATTGATTGAAAAAACGTTTAATTATTACAGCACGCTCACCCGAAGTTGTTCACTCGAGAACAACTCAAACGGCGATAGTATACGAACTAAAAGACAATGGTATAGTAGGGATTAAAACTGGAAGGGAAAGTTGAATAAATTTAAGCAAACTGGAATAGAAAAGCATTACTATTTCAATACATTGTTTTACAACTTTCAACTGAGTTATTAATTATGTCAGCCGCTAACAATAACAACCATCAATTAGGACCAGGTAATATAGAGCCTTTTTAACTAGTTGTATTCTAAACATATATTGGGTTTATAGACATGGTGATGTGTCCGTACAACCATTCCACATTATGTTGCGGCACCGGCTGGAGAAACACCTTTACAAATGCCACCCGGAGGAGATACGTGCAAAGAGGAAGCCCAAAACAAAAACATATGGAAGAATGGGAAGAATCAAGTCCTACGGCCTCCCATTCAACCAAAATTTATGCAAGATGTACCTCCTCTGGGTGAGGACGAATATTGGGATGAGGAAGAACCATGCCAGCCGTATGTGCCGCAATTAAATAATGTTATTATTAATAAGAAAGGTTTTGTGTATAACAAAAAACAATAAATATATTTTAAACTACGTTTTATTTTAATTGCCTTACTTTGTTATTGTCGATGCAAGTAGAATATATAATTTAAAAAAGGATTGGAAGTAATTGTCAAATAAAGAGGGTAAGTGTGGCGAAGCAAGCCCACTTTTTTGGTCTTGGTGTCAAATTACACTGCATTTCCGATGTTTTAGAAGACCATTTTTCAAAATTCTTAACTAATCTAACTTTCAAAAAAGTTGATAAATTTCATCAATCATTGAAACTAGATTTAGTGAGAATGTTATTGAATACTATTTAAAAGACGCACATGAAGATAGACGGGATTATTATTTAGTAGACAAAATCTGTTAAACATTTCTTGCAAAATATTTTTAAAAGTTCTTCTTTAAGATCAATTTTTTTCTATTTAAATGGTTAAGTAACTTTGCATCAAAGCGTGCTGTAATAACTTAACGTTTTTTTCAATCAAACTTAAAGTTACTACCTAAGGTAGACAGATTCATCTTTGAAAATTGAAGTGCATTATAAGCAATTATTTTATATTTTGTAGAAAAATCTATTTTCAGAAGATAACCTCTAGTCAGTTAGGATAAATAATTTTTTTAAACATGTTAAAGTTGCATATTTTACTTTAAAAGACTTGTTCATAAAATATGTATCATCAACTATCAGAATGTTAGGTTACCTAAAAATTTAAAAAAGCTCTTCTAAAAACGCAGGAAATGCTTGACACCAAGACCAAAAAGTGGGCTTGCTTCGCCACACTTACCCTCTTTACTTGACAATTACTTCCAATCCTTTTTTAAATTATATATTCTACTTGCATCGACAATAACAAAGTAAGGCAATTAAAATAAAACGTAGTTTAAAATATATTTATTGTTTTTTGTTATACACAAAACCTTTCTTATTAATATAAACATTATTTAATTGCGGCACATACGGCTGGCATGGTTCTTCCTCATCCCAATATTCGTCCTCACCCAGAGGAGGTACATCTTGCATAAATTTTGGTTGAATGGGAGGCCGTAGGACTTGATTCCTTTCCCATTCTTCCATATGTTTTTGTTTTGGGCTTCCCTCTTTGCACGTATCTCCTCCGGGTGGCATTTGTAAAGGTGTTTCTCCAGCCGGTGCCGCAACATAATGTGGAATTGGTTGTACGGACACATCACCATGTCTATAAACCCATATATATGTTTAGAATACAACTAGTTAAAAAGGCTCTATATTACCTGGTCCTAATTGATGGTTGTTATTGTTAGCGGCTGACATAATTAATAACTCAGTTGAAAGTTGTAAAACAATGTATTGAAATAGTAATGCTTTTCTATTCCAGTTTGCTTAAATTTATTCAACTTTCCCTTCCAGTTTTAATCCCTACTATACCATTGTCTTTTTAGTTCGTATACTATCGCCGTTTGGGTTGTTCTCGAGTTCGTGATAGAAGTACTACTACTATCTTTGATATTTTAACATAACAAATTTTAAATACGTAATGAATAGTACTCTAAGCAATACAGAGCGATACTTGGTAGTGCTACGAAAGTACATAGACAACATAAAATCGGTAAATGAAGTAAATAAACTTAAACTTATATTAATCTAACTATAAATATTCGTAAAGCTATTAAATATCAGATTCATAAAAAATAATGTGTTTGAATCCTCTTCTTCTATAGAAGCAAGTTTAGCATATTTGAAATGTTATCGTTTGAAACTTAATGAGTTAAAAAGAAAATTAACATCTGGAATAATATCTGGTAAAGGATTATCAATAAATGTTAAACCTAAAAAGCGTAATGTGAGCTGGGAAGATGTAGAATCATGTTTCAACAATAGAATTCGTACAGGATTTATATCAAGTATTAATATAAAAGATCCTTTAACTTTTTGAAGAAATCTTTGAAATGTTTTAATTTGAAAATTAAACAAGCTGTCAGAAAATCAATGCTTAAAGTAAATGTTATTTTAAGCGCTCATTTTATTAAACCTCAAACGGGAGAAATAAGTTTAAAAACATTTTGTACTAAAAATAGCGTTATAGATATTTCAACTAATTTAAAACAATGGTATCAAGAATATGTCTTTGATAAGCTTGCGACAAAACTAGAAGAATTTTCTGAAAAAGATAGTGGGTTGGCTTTGTATGAGCTTTTAGGACTAAAAGTAAATATTAATAAACATGATCCTCTTAAAGTAGGTTATTCAACATATGTATCGGTTCCAGATTATATTCAGAAGAAACATGCTGTTATAAACATTAACAACAACGATTCGTATTGCTTCCTTTGGTCTGTCGTATCTGCTTTGTATCCGGTTAACACGCATTCTAATAGAAAGTCTTCGTATCCACATTTTCAAGATGTTTTAAATTCTGACGGTTTAAATTTTCCCATAACAATAAAAGATATAAGAAGGTTTGAAAACTTAATAATTTATCCATTAACTTGTTCAGCATTGAAAATAATAAAATTTTACCTTGTTCGCTTAGCCCTGTTATCGATAGAAGTGTCAAAATCATAAATCTCCTTATGCTTCCTTTGAGCAAAACATTTCAGACAAGTGTAAATGAGTTATCTGACATACACCTCCGTTTTCACTTTGTTTGGATTAAAACTTATCTGCTCTTTTATCGAACCAAGTATCATCTCATAAGCATAAGATTTTTATCTGTGAACGATGTCTAAATTACTTCACAACTTTAAATATTCTCGAGAAACATAAAAATTATTGTATTAATTCTAATGAGTGTTCAATAACTTTACCAAAACCAAAGGATAAATACTTATCATTTAAAAATTATCGTTATCAAGAGAAGGTTCCATTTGTTATTTATGCGGATTTGGAATGTATTCTGGAAAAGCGTAATCTTAATGAAACCGAAAACAAGAGCACACCATACCAAAAACATATACCATTTAGTGTTGCTTATTATTTAAAATGTTCTTATGATGACTCTATTTCGAAGTTTAAAATGCACCGAGGAATTGATTGCATAGATTGGTTTGTATGCGAATTGAAAGATATTAGTCACATGTGCCATGAACTACTTAAAACAATTGTTCCAATGGAAATTCTCAATCACCAACAAAATCAACAATTTTTACTTCTGAACTATGTCATATTTGTAAAGAACTATTTTGTGATACGCAAGTTAAAGTACGAGATCACAATCACCAAACTGGAAAATTTAGAGGAGCTGCTCATCAAGCATGCAACTTAAATTTTAAAGATGAGCATTGTATACCAGTTGTATTTCATAACTTAAGTGGTTACGATGCACATTTCATCATTAGAAAGTTAGCTACATCGTTTGAAGGAAGCATTAAACTATTACCAATGAATAAAGAAAATATATATTTCGTTTAGCAAGTCTGTCCCTAAATTTGGTATTACTCTTAGGTTTATTGATTCATTCCGTTTCATGCCACAAAGCTTAGATAAACTTTCTTCTAATTTACAAAATGATCGTAAATACATTACTAAAGTTAATTGTAAAAATTTGGAAGAATTTAATTTATTAAACAAAAAAGGAATCTTCCCTTACGACTATATAGATTCTTGGGCAAAATTGGAAGAAACCCATTTACCAAATAAAGAAGATTTTTATTCTCAATTGAGAGATGAACACATTAGTAATGAAGATTATGATCATGCCATAAATGTTTGGAAAACTTTTAAAATTCAAAATCTGGGTGAATATTCCGATTTATACCTGAAAACGGATGTACTTCTATTAGCTGATGTATTTGAAGCTTTTCGAGAAACGTGTTTAAATACGTATACCTTAGACCCTTTACATTATTATACTGCACCCGGATTAACTTTTGATGCAATGCTAAAACTACCAAAGTTTCGTTAGAACTCCTTACCGATATAGATACAGTTATGTTTATTGAAAAAGGAATTAGAGGAGGGGTTTCTCAATGCTCCAACAGGTATGCAAAAGCAAATAATAAATATATGCAACACGGATTTGATATAAATATAGATAGTACATATTTAATGTATTTTGATGTAAATAATTTATATGGAGCTGCCATGTCTCAATACCTTCCATATGGAAATTTTGAATTTATAGATAACTATGATATTCTACAAATTATCAATACTCCGGACGATTTTGCTTTTGGTTACATCATCGAGTGCGATTTGGAATATCCAAAACAGTTACATGATTTACATAGCGATTTACCGTTAGCCCCGGAACATATGATCCCTCCACATTCAAGAACTAAGATGAAAAAGTTATTGTTAACTCTATTTCCGAAAAAGCAGTATATTCTTCACTACAGAAATTTGAAAATGTATTTAAGGCTAGGAATGCAACTTAAAAAGTTCATAGAGTACTCAGATTTAGTCAATCTCCATGGTTAAAGCCATACATAGATATGAATACAAAATTACGACAGGAATCTAAAATGACTTTGAAAAGATTTTTTAAATTAATGATAAACGCTATATATGGAAAATGCATGGAAAATGTTAGAAAGCATAGAGATATACGATTAGTAACAAAATGGGATGGACAATGGGGGTGCGGTCTCTTATTTCAAAACCAAATTTTCATAGTTCGGTTGTATTTGATGAAGATATGATAATTATTGAAATGAATAAATTGGAAATTTGTATTAACAAACCTATTTATGTAGGATTTAGTATTTTAGATGTTTCAAAATTTTTCTATACGAATTTCATTATGACTATGTTTAAAAACGTTTGGGCAAAACTCAAAATTATTATATACAGATACGGACAGTTTGATTTACAGTTTTAAAAATGCAGACATTTATGAATATATTAAACGAGATAGTTATCGTTTTGACACTTCTGACTATACTGCGAACAACGTTTATCAAATAAAACAAAAACAAAAACAGCCTGGACTAATGAAAGATGAAAATAATGGTAAATTAATGCTTGAATTTGTAGGGCTTAGATCTAAAATGTACTCTTATACTGTTGAAGAGGACATTGCTACAAAGTTAATAAAAAGTCTAAAGGTTGTAAAAATCGTCCATAAAATCCATAACTTTCGAGGATTACAAAAATGTTTGTTCAATAAAAATATTTTTGAAACAATTCAACGTCTTATTAAATCTAAACAACACAATGTGTTTTCAATTAAACAAAACAAAGTCGTTCTTAGTCCTTATGATGATAAACGTGTACTCAGTTTTAATAGCACCGATACAAGACCATGGGGATATTTACATTACGAATAAAGAATAATGCGTTGGGAGGGAGTAATATTATAAAATCGTAGCTTGCATTACGGAAAGTGCATTGTAGTCAAGTATCTACAAGACAATGGAAATGATGTTTAAAATTGAATTAGAAGCACAAGAAGCAAAAGAAAAGTTTATGAAAAGCATATTAAGAATGCAGTCCGCTCCAGTCTCACCAATGCTGCAAAAGAAAATTTTGTCGTCTTATTAAGCAAAGAAGATTTTGTGGTTCCGAACGATATGGTATATTTCACAGCATCTTATGGAAGACACTTAACTGTGACTAACTTAGGTTTACTTTTGGATAAGAGGACCAGTTTAGATAATTATGTTAACAATATTGTAAATATTTGCACAACACAAAAGTATGAAACATTAAATTTAAAAAACTTTACAAAATTTTAGAATTTTATAAGTTGGAACGCAATATGTCACATAAATTGTATATTATGAAGCTACTATCTGGATTTAATATTGATAATGTATGTATGCTAGACTACCCGATTCATAATATTGTTAGAAATCATAAAGATGTTAAATCATGTATAAACGAATTCGTCTGTAAGGCAGCGTATTTGGCTGACAGTCAAATTTAAAAAAATGGTGACTACACTTCTCTGTAAAACATACCATTTAAAATTGATTGTCTCAATAATCAAGAACATGCTGATCTATTATTATGGATTCAACATAACATCGAGAGAGGAAAACAAAATCCGGAAGCGGTATTAGGATGGACATGTGGTCCAGATTCTGGAAGATGGCCTTCATCTACTTTGAAGGATTATGAAGAAACATTATCTTTGTTAATGTTACTATCAAATAATTAAAAATAAATAAAAGAATTGTTGTGTTTATAGTGTTTTATTTTGCACCTCATTTTACCTTACATGTATACATAATTTACATATACTAAACTAGTGATATAATATGTCTTATTGGAACATATTTTACAATTCTGTCATGAAGTACAATATGCTGTAGTTTTATCAGGTATATTTACATTTGTTTCAAATTCAATTTTATATCCACCGGACCTTTTTGAGTTCTTCTTTTGTTTAGAACAATCTATTACTACTATGGGAGCATATCCCTAAATTCCTCTGGTGTAAATATTGGTTCGCTATCTTTATAAAGAAATGAAGGTTGAAATTCTGAAAACATTTCATACAGTAGTGCGTACTGATTTTTTCCAAAATTTAAATTGAGATTGTCATAGGGATAAGAAGTATCGTTAAGAAAAACCTTAATATTTGTCAAATTGCAATGATCGAAACGACTGCAATCTTTACTTATATTATTTTTTCTATCAGTTTGAAAACCAAAAATTATACATTGAGGTTTTTCTACAGAAGTTTTAATAGCCCAAGTGTGGTTTTGTGTTTGCGGTAATACTGGATACTCATGCAATTCTCTACTTCTAAATGGAATGTATAATTCTCTTGCACTCTTAACAATATCCAACAACTTTAATTGTTCTTTAATAGAAACAGATACATGTGGAACACGCCATATTATCTTATGTAGTTGAACTTTTACCGATTTTGTATTATCATCAAATATTAAAGCATTATTGTCTGTATTGCTGCGAAGCATCACCAATTCTTGTCTACAATTAATAACAATTCTTTTAAAGTCTTCACATAATCCTAAAATCACATGAAGAGGTATAACAGCTTCAAAACTACCCGTCGCTCTATCCATTAATGTCGAATTACCTTTTGGAAACCAACCACCGTTTTCAAGCGCTTTGCTTTCTCCTTTATTATAAGATGCATAACCTTTTAAAACAGATGTAATTCCCGGATTTCTAACACGATCTATAACTTCTCCAGCAACTTCTAAACGAATTTCATCGAATAAGAATAAAATTCCCATATTAACAAATTGAATAAGAGGTGTTTGGATCTTTTGATTTTGATCATTATATGCTTCTACACTTCCTTGAATATGTAAAGAACTACACCAAGGTACCGTGTATATGTCTTGTTGTTGTATAGGAATTCTTATTTCGTCGTTATTGTTGAAGGAACTTGAGGCATAAGGTGGGTGACTTCGTTTTTCGGCGTATACAATGGTACCATCAAAAAATGGTGCTTCGTTTACATTTAAAGTTTCATAATTCATTTTTGTTTTCTCACTTGAACTCCTAAAGATTCCAGAAATTCTTTGTTCTGCCGTGTTAATGGATTGATTCTAGTACGCCGACTGATAAATTTAGATTTATTTGTTGGATTTATATAATCTTTCAGAGTATTTGGAATATATAATTGTTTACTTCCGTTTTTATTTTTATAAAAATTATTCCCATCACAAAGATTTATTATATTTTCGAAGATGCAGTCTTATCGTTATCACTTCTCCCTAAAATTGACTAAGTTTCGATCTTGATCTGTTATTTTTATAGTAATTTCATCTATTTGCTTAGTGTTAATTGGTAAATAAATTACGTTGGAAGGAGTTTCAATAATTTTATATCCAGGTGGGACTGATGGAAAAATTCGTGAATTACATGCACTGGCTCACCGTTTCTGAACGAACTAGATATGATATTACATTCTATGCACAGCGCATTCAATTTAAAAATTTTGCATGGAAAATCTGATGTGTTTCTTACGTTTGCTTTTAAAATTCTTGGATTAAAACCTAATAATTCACTTATAGAACCTTCTTTGGAGAAATCTATATCTAACGTGGATTTAATTTCAGATCGTAAAGTGTTGTTATTTCCTTTTATATGAATTACAGGCAAAGGTAAAGGTTCATCTGCATTCTTATTTTCCATTATTACATACTTTGTAAGAGTTTTGTTTAAATAATTATTTATATCATCAATCTCATAAGAACCTTCAGGAATTTCGATGTAAGATGTTTTACCATTTTGAAGTACAAAATAAAATTTGTTATTACTATTGTCTATGTTTGCTATTGTATTAAACGTTTCTAAATTTATCAACCCCAAACCATAATTATCACCATCTAATATGATCGGTGGATAATACTTACTAGAAAGAACAGAATCTGTTCCTGTCAGAGTAAATGTGGAACACATGCTAACCTGTAACTAAATGTGGATATTAACTTACCTTCTAAGTGTTATCGGATTAGAATATATAATAACCAAATATTATTAATTTTAATTTGCCCTACTAGATGGAGTTAAAGTTTCAATATCAATTTAGAAGTTTTTGTTGGTAGAGAGATTTGAACCCGGGTCTTTTCGGTTGTAAAGCCAACATCTAACTATGTGGTCTACCGAGAAGCCCGTTATTATTATTGTTATTATATAAAAACTTCAAACATAAATGTCCACAATTGAAACTATTAAACGACTGAAAATTTTTATGATTGTAAATTATGCTACAAGGACCGCCGCTTTTAAGTATTCAATTAATTCTAATGGAGGTTGTAAATTTCCAAAACTATCAAAATACATAGCACGTTCGCCAATTTTTTTATAAGCTGTCCAATGAGTTCCCTCACCTTTTTGATTATCTAAATTTAATATACCGCATTCTTTTAATTTTATTGATTTTGGTAATCCATCTTTCATAAAACCCCCGAAAATGTTTTATCTTTTAACTTTTTGCATAATGGATTAGATCTATATTAGTTAACGGCCGTCTAGGAAGTTTTATCCAATTTTGTTTTGTATTTTTCGTGGTCCTAAAAAAAGACCATATCCTTTTTTATATGGTTGTAAGTATAAACCATTTCCAGATTTATTCAATGCTATAGCTTCCATAGTTTGATTATGCCTTTGGTTTTCTTTAAGTTGATCTTTAGCACTTCTAGCCGCATTTACTGCTTTTGCGATGGCTGCTGCTCCCCCACTTAACGATCCTATTGCACCAAGAGCGGCAAAAATGGGAATTAATGGTAAAATCCGCCAACCTTTGGCACCGGAATTATTCGAGCGTGTTTTATTTTCTTCCGATCTTTCAGAGATTTTAAAGCATTTATTGCTGCTTTTGTAGCACCTCTGACAGTCCCAATTTTTTTCCTCTTAATGCAGATCTTGCAATTTTAATTAGATCATTAAATTTTAATCCTTTTCCGCGTGTTTTTCTAACTTTCTTTCTTTTTGTCAGGTATCTCTTCTTACTAGAGGAACAACCCATTCCTAATTTTACTTTTGTTTTCATAGCAGCTATTACACCTAAAGATGATATTTTTCTTTAAACGGTGAATTAGAGTAAAATATAAATTTAGCTTTTTGCAATAGACGTCTGTCCGCTTTATGCCTGTTTTCAATGTTTTTGTTGTTAGTATAAGCTATATCGTGTTCTTTACAGGCTTCATCTAATTGGTTAATACCCCGGTCCCCTCTTTCAAGTCGTTCAAGTAATTTTGTTCCTGGTCCACAAAAATTATATCCTGGTATGTGTAGTTCAAATGGTAGGTTATTTATAACTGAATTTACAAGACCGCTACCTTTATATTTATGATAATTTTTTTGTTAAGTGGTTTGACAAAGTCCCGAATTAACATGTATAAGATTTATTACATACGGTTAAACAGATACTAATTATTCTTTAAAAAAACTAGTGCATTTATAGTTTTCAAACCTACATAATTTTTAGTTTTCATTAAAATGCGAATTGTGCAACAACCAATCGCACTAACGGTGTCTAATAATGACATACAAAATAGTAACACTAATAAAAGGCACGGTGAGTTACTGCCATCAACCGTTCGTGGCCTTATTGTGGGGCCATCAAATTGTGGAAAAACTAACGTAATGCTTAGCTTAATTGAACACATCAACGGATTGCGTTTCAAAACGTTTACGTTTATTCAAAATCACTTTTTCAACCAAAATATCAATACCTGAAAAATTTATTGATGCCTATAGAAGGTATAAATTATTTTGCATTTAATAATTTAGAAAGTAATATACCTTCACCATCAAAAGCAAAATCTAATTCTGTATTTATTTTTGATGATGTAGTTTGTGACAAACAAAATTTAATGAGAGAATATTTTAGTATGGGTCGACACAATGATATAGACTGTTTTTATTTATGTCAAACTTACAGCCGCATTCCAAAACAATTAATCAGAGATAACGCTAACTTCATAATATTATTTAAACAAGATACATTAAATTTACGTCATATTTATGATGATAGTGTTGGTACGGATTTAACGTTTGATGAATTTAAGAAAATGTGTTCATTATGTTGGAATGAAAGTTATGGATTTTTAGTTATTGACAAAGAAAGGGATATTAATTTTGGTAGATACAGAAAAGGATTTGACTGTTTTATTCAACCTTTTTCAACTTAAGAATGATCATTTTTGTAATTGTATATACAAGCGCAATCAAAATATGAATAAAATGGTTTTTATAAGCTGTATTAAAAAACTGTTGAGTTTACTTACAATATTGTTACATATTTCGTAAACACAACAATTTTTTTTTTAATTTATTAGTTGTGTTTTCTTTACTTTTAAACTGTTTGGTTGGCTAGTGGTTTTATTTAGATATGGTACATATATATAAAAGCTTTACAAGTTATTCATTAAACATTTAAAGTAATAAACGTACGTCTAGTCTCTTACGTGATGAATTTTAACAATAATTTGTCAAATGAAGTTGAACTAACTAAAACTTATTAAAAAGAGAGAAGAAGTAAAACGAAAGTTTGAATTACTAAAACGGAATGAAGTTACACAGGAAAGGGCCTTTTTCCCATTACAAAACGATTAGAAACAATATCTGATCAATTACATGTAAATAAAAAAATGAAGCAAATGTAAAATCACGAAGTAAACATCCTATGTTTGAATCAACACCAATATCTAACTTTAAGAGAAAAATGATAATAGTTTTAACACAAAATTTTCAAATCTTAGGAAAAAATTCAAGCATTAAAAGACGAAAAATGGGTGAAATAGAAGACGAAAATAGTTTAAGTAAAAATCCTGTGCCAACGACAGACTTAATAA